>OY757558.1:11697878-11712878 GCA_963584105.1 Alviniconcha strummeri
GGACTCAACGCACTTTACAAATAAAAACAACTAGACCTTTCGTACTGCGTTGGAATAAAAATGATAATGCATTTATAGGGTGCTTTTAGGCTTAACGCACTTTACAAATAAAAACAAAACTTTGTGCGGCAGAGAATCTGAAGGCATGACCGCCATGCTGTTTTCTTCGGAAGGTGGGGATGCGAAATGTTGTATCATCCGAAGAAGATTGCGGGTACCTAGCAGGGCCATAGATGTGGAAAGGTTCAGCCAAGTACTGTGCGGCAGTGCCGCTGATGATCTCATAGCAAAGACAAGCTATTTTGTATTTAATGCTCTGTTCTATGGGAAGCTGGCGCTGTTGCTTGAGAAGAGGTTTGGCATCCGGATGAGGAGTTCAGTGCTGAGCCTGGATAAAACCGTGATCTTTTTCTGCTTTTGTACCGCCCGGCGCGCCAAATTGCGAGTACTGGTGTTTCATACACCCTTTTAGAGGGATGGGGCCCTTTGTACCACCCGGCACTCCGAATTGTAAGTAGTGGTCATTCACAAAACCCTTTCAGAGGGATGGGTTCCTTTGTACCAACCGGCATCCAGAATTGTGAGTACTGCTCTTCCACACAACCCTCTTAGAGGGAGGGGTTCCTTTGTACCACGCGGCCCTTTTTACCCCCAGTTGCAGGGACTGATCTTTCATAAAAACCGTTTATAGACGGATGAGCCCATTTGTACTCCACGGATTCGGTGGGGTTGGTCTGCTCTTGTAACAAGCTGGCTAGCGATCGCTGCGCGCCACTTGAGGTCCCCGCAAAGAGTACGACGACAAAACAGCCTCCACAGACACAACTGTTGTGATGTTCCCTTGGCTGAAGTTTCCCATAGCTGTGTCGTAACTTGCTGCATAGGAATTATGTATTCCATCCATTCATGTTGCTGCACGAATTGCGTTGCGTGTTTGAATAATGTTCTGCTATTGGTTTCATCTCCAGTTTGTTGAAAGTAAAGTACCCAACCCCTGGGGTAAGAAAAGGGGCAATCTCAGCTCTTTTGGACTTGACTTTTCGGATTATGACTCGACGAGGCAGGCGGCTGTTCTGAGAAAAGACGGTGTGTTTGAGGTGGAGTTCAGCGCGGACCAGGCCAGCGTCGTCGTCAGATGCTTCTCGGACTCCTTCTCCTCCAAATCACAGCCGGACGCGCTTTGTGGTGAGAATCGACGTCGTGGTCACTTCTCTCAGGATGGCCAGGGTGGCCATTAGAATCATCAAGAAAACACCGTTAGGGCACTGCTATGGCAGCAGATGACCGACTATTAAATAACGGTGTGACTTGCCCAGTAATGACATTGGACCGTCTATCCAATGCAGATGGCAGTGGTCCTGCAATGGTTATATTGGGACCTCTATCAAGTACAGCTATCAGCCATATTACAATCAGTACAATGACTGTGAAGTTTCCTGCAAGTGACAGTGAGGTACTTTAAAAAAATAATATATATAAAAGGTGGGGGGGGGGGGGGGGGGGGGGCATTGGATCTACGATTCTTGAAGGAGACAAAGGTCCTGGAATGGTTTGAATGGAGGTCACTGTATCCAGTACGGGTCTCAGATATTCTACACTGATTAGATTGGACAATTCTATCCAATGAGCATGCTCGATACATACCTAACTGCAACACGGCCCATTCCAATTAGTTCGTCATGTTCAGTCCAAAGTACATTCTCAACGTGTTCTCAGGTTGTTCAGTTACGTGGTGGAAAACCACTGGGAATACCTTTCTGATTATATTTCCTAGCTTAGCGTCGAAAAGTAGGAGATGCGTTTTTCTTGCAAAATGGACGTATTTTCTTTTCATTTTATACAGTGAGGTCACTTGTATTCATTTCACAACATACCTTCACAACACACCGCACTTAAGAGGAAACTAATCCACCACAGTCCACAGCATCCTTGCCGCCGCCATTTTGTCGGTTTACCTGATCACGTGTTGCTTTCAACCCATTTACGACTTCAGTACCGTAAAACCTTACTTTGACGCACAGTGGCTGTTAATGCAAGCACATATGTAAGTACGCTAGACATGGCCGTTATTTTTGGTTATTAAAACGTTGTATCAACTTATCCCGATTCAAAATACCGCTGCTTATGAATGAAACATTGATCGGGTGGGTGTCGGGGTTGGGTGGCGGGTATCTGCAACATTCAGCCGCTGGTGACTATAACATAGCTTGTTTTGTTTTTATCGATTATTTTGTGATTGTGTCAGTCAATAAGGTGACACTATAACTATCTTTGAATCATTTTCCACCGACATGTTGACACACAGCGGTAAACATTTGGCAGATGGGTCAGATAATATTGTATGTTCATAATATATCAATACCAGAGGTCAGGAGCTGTGTGAAAGTCGAGGTGGACTTCCTGGGCCACCGTTCCTAATACACCTACGGTTTCTATGGACGTAAAGCAACACTTCAACCAACATAGCAATAGTAATACATTTAGTTGTTAACTTTTGAAGCAGAAATTATTTAATGAAAGCTTTAAAAAATAGTGTCTGAAAATATCTTCATACTTTATGCCCTTTTAACTTGCAAACAGATATAACATCTGTAGTATGTTTTATGCTTTAACCCTAGGAATGGAACATTTTGGTAAATAGTATAGAGCAAAAAAATGAATTGTTACTCAAGCAATGTGGGTTTTGATATCACTGCAACTTCTGCATGTATGAAGATAGCTGCTATCTTGTAGAATAAACTAGGGACACAAAAATATTATGTTGCTCATTTAGCGAAATAATTCTACCCTGGTAGCCATAGTCATAATTTGACCAGTTTCGACATCTTTGGCTACGCATTTCTCAGTAATTACTAGTTTGAGGAAATCCGTTCACTTGGGACTCATAATGTCTGCTTAATATAAAAATATATAAATAAATAAAAAAACAATCTCTACAAATAACTCCAAACCACAATGTGTTTTCATATACCGGGAGATAGTGCCCCGGTATTCAAGTATTCGAGTAATGCTATTTGTTATTAGTAAAAGCTTGAACATGGTACTGGGAGGGGAGGGGGTAAATGGATGTTTGTTTTACTTAGTTGTCTGCATGCAGAAGAACTGTTACCATTTCCGCGAATAATGACGCTTTTCTTATGTTGGGATGCTTTCATTTGTTGTTAGCAGTGAACCAGGCTGAATAAGGACATGTGGCGCTTTACAGTTTTGACATGAACGGCAATAATCATTGCTGAAAAGTTACATTTTTAAGGAAGAACACATAATCATGATCATTTCTGGCTGATATAAGACTTCTGATTGATTTGTTGTTCTGATACAAGTCACAAGCCTGATTTAGCTACGAATTTATATTTAAAATGCCTTGCCAGAGAGCCAGTCACAGTGATATTCTAGACACTGGCCTACCGATGGGATCTAAAAAATCAGAATATACCAGTTTTACAACTTAATAAAAGAGAAACATACATCGTGTTCATACTCGCACACAAGTCAATGGCATAAGAATAGACTAATCAACAAACCTATTACTACCCAGCATAATGAAACACACACACACACACACACACACACACACACACACACACACACACAGGCACGCACGCACGCACGCACACGCACACACTCGCACACACACACACACACACACCATGCACGCACGCACGCACGCACGCACACATACACACTCCCACACACACACACTCTCACACACACACACACACACATACACACACACACACACACACACACACACACACACACACACACACACACACACACACACACACACACAAGTCGCCCGCACACGCACATACAGTGCTAATAAAGAACACACACGCACGCACGCACGCACGCACGCACGCACGCACGCACGCTCACGGGTATCGGAAAAGAGGCCAATCTGAAATATATAGAATATCATATTTTAAAGTGTATTATATAAGCGCCCAGGGCGTTGATGAGCGCGTGATAAATGCACATGATTATTATGATTATTAAAGAGGACAGGTACATGGCCTGCTGTGCTTACAGGGGATGGACAATCTGGCACGTCCACCACGACGGAGGAGATTCTGGAAATGGTCTTCAGCAACAATGACGTGGGTCAGAGAGTAAGGTAAGAACGGCACCGCAAAAGAGCAAACATCGGGTTCGAATCCGCTCTTCGTTCTCACATCGGTTTGGAATCTTGGTAATTATGTTTTCTCACTGCCTTTTCGATTGGCTTTTCCTGACGGACAATAATAAAGTCTTTTCACATAAGTGATATTAGACTGATCTTACAATTATCATACTAACAACATGTCTCAACAAGTTCCACCCAATTTTTTCAATCTTTTTTTATTGCAGTTAACAAACAACCACATATGCATTTGTGTCTGTATTCATACTGAAAATTGTTTTACTTGGTCTATATCTCATACTCACAGGACCACGTATACGCGCATTTGCTAACTCATTCATATAACCTAAATGTCGGATACTTGCTAGATGATACTCAAACGATATTGCCTAGAAATGTTCGCGTACTTTCTGACAAACTTAATTTAGCTGTAACACAAATTTTCATTCACCCAACCCTATACCCTAATACATAACCCCCACCCCCACCCCCCAGCCCCCACCTCCATGAAATACGTATTTTAGCTATCACCCACACTTTTATTCCACCCATCCTCATAAATATACACATATACCCCTTCCCCATCCGATGTAAAAAAAAAATCAACAACAACAAAAAATCGCACATTTAATTAAAACTAAATGACGAAATGGACTATTGATTAGGTGGTATGCCAAAGAAAGAACTGACAAAAAACAAAACAAAATTAAAGCTCACAAAAGATTTGTTAAAGATAAAGAAACATGTCCATTAGACGACCATTCTGGAGGCAAAGGGTTTTATAAGTTGAAAATTGAATAACATATGATATACTGTTAGTTTTTACTTACAAATGCACATAGTATCTTTCGAAAAGAAATGTTTTGTTAGCGTTGAAAGAAGTCTCTATATTAAACTCAATACACATCTTGTAACATTGATTAAAACTAGATAATAAGAGATTAATCGACTAACTCCTACTCGATTCCACGTGTCATTTTGAATAATGTTACCCATCTCCTTTGAAGACAACGCAACGTCTAATTTTGTTGACTGCATATTATTGATGGCTCCTCATTTTGCTGCTCTGTCAGCCCATTTGTTAAAAGTTAGTCCACAGGTTGAAGGAATCCAACAGAAAGTGACACTTGTACCTTTTTATAAGTATACAGTGAACCAAATACATTATTACAAAAATAATATCAGATCTCACTTTACTATCTGTGGAATGCAATAAATATAACACAGCGTTTGAGTCCACACAAAACAGAATATTGAATGACGTCATTGATAAATTAAATATAATTATCATGAAGCCATTAATAGTGCAACTAATTTTGCAGTAAATATAGATCTTCCCTTTCGAAAGTAGAAACCTTTTGGTTTTTTTAAGTTTTAAACTCTGGTATAACAAACTCAGCACCTGCTTGTTCATTTTCTAATACTGATCCATCTGTGTAAATTTTCAAATGATTTGAATAGTTGTGCGTAAGGTGTGATTTTACTATAGATCATAACAAATGTGGATTCTCTTCTTTATTCATGTCGGTGTACTCTATATCGAAATCGGCCTTCATTAGTTCCCAATTTGGAACTGGAGAACATCTCATTAATTTTGTTTAACAACTTTCCAGGAATTCATTTGTTTTTCTCAAACAAATCAGAAGTGTACGAGGCTATGGTTAATGGACTCAAATTCTTATTAGCCCTTTTTTGGAAAATGTTGATCAGACCTCAATTCAGCTTCAGTAGTTGTGAGATTTGCAACGGTCAGATTTCTAATAATGTGTTTAGCTGCTACTAATTTCCGTATTTCACCAACTGGGAGAATGCCTGCTTCTCAGTAAGCCCCAAAGATAGCTGCATGTACTGGTATTTCAAGAGCAAGTTTAACCCTCACGTTGATGAAAAAGGGTAAATTCTTACAAATCTCCGAGTGCTTTTCAAAACAAAACAAAAAATGATCGGAAGCAAGGGACTGGGTCAGTATACACAATTATACAGAAATCAGACACGGTTTACATATACATTGGGTCACACACACACACACACACACACACACACACACACACACACACACACACACACACACACACACACACACACACACACACACACACACACCACGCGTACTCTAACTGAACATGACTCAGATACAGGTTGAGGAGACGAGTCTTTAGAGCGGACCTGAGTGTAGTGACTGTTGCGGCATTTTGTGATGTGTGGTGGCAGTAAAAATAAAGGAAGGCACGACCACCTTTTGTTTTGTGCTTACACAGTGGAAAATTTAGGAGACGGGTGTCCGCACTGGAGCGAAGTGATCGAGAAGCAGAAGTACAGATGGAGGATACTAGACATAACTGGGAGCAGAAAGGTTAATGGTAATAAAACAGAAGGACAGATGCAGGATATTAGAGATAAACAGGAGCCGAAAAGTTAATGGGAATTAATGAAACAGATTACAGATGAATGCTATCAGACAGAAACTTGAGCAGAGAAATTAATGAAACAGTAGCAAGCAATAGTGTAGGAGATACGAATTTTGACAGGTAACCAGTGGAGCTGAGTGAATATTGGTGCGGTATGTACATTCGGGGATTGACGAACGACAAGACGGGCTGTACAGTTTCGTGGTCTTTGAAGATAAGAGATGGAGAACAGCGAAATCGAGGCTGGCTAATAGTGAATTGCAATACAAGTGAGACATCGAGTGTTTTTGTGGCGTCAGATGTGAGGTAGAAATCGATATTTCTGACTAAACTGCAGAAGATATAGCAACAGTAGTTTGGAAAATGGATAAAGATGTAGGTGGGTCTTGGAGTGTTGATGAATTAAATAGCATTGCTTCAGTCTTACCTTCGATTAGCTAAAGTTGACAGCCAGTCATCCAGTCTTTGGTGTCATATATGCAGCCCTGAACACTTAACAGAGTCTGGTCTGTGGCTGATGGGTTAGAGGATTGGTGGAGCTGACAATCGTCAGCAAAAGGTTGATGCTGCATACGGTGAAGTTGAAATATAATAACGGTTCCCACCAGGATCAGAGTTTTTGTTAACCTCTCTGCCGCTTGCATAGCACTGGGGCCAAACTCGGATTCGGCTACGGGTATGGGTGTGTGTGTATGTGGGGGGAGGGGGGGGAGGGGAACTGATGCAATCAATAGACATTGTATGAAGTGAGTAGGAGTTTGTTCCCTCCCCCCACCCTCCACCCCGCTCCTTATTCACTTTGTTTAATATATATGCAATAAACTGGCCTACTGTCTAAAATCCCACGACAGCTAGACTGCAAATATTATGACTAAAATATTGTTTTTGTTCAAATGGAATCTCTGAGGAAATAATAAATTAATCATGAATCTTGAATGTAAACTGATGGAACATAAAAGCTCACATTAAAATATATTAAGCGACTACTGTTTAATTTATTACTACCATCTCATAACCTACTACTACTGATACTATACTACTACTCCAGTTTCTACTGCTACTATGCAACTACTACTATTACCACCACCATCACTACGATTAACACTACCACTACCATTACTATGATCACCATCACTACTACTGCTGCTGCTGCTACAAGTACTATATAATAGGAAGCATAAACGATGCCTGTACCCAGCTTGCAGTCCAATGCGCAGTTTGTCTCATCGCAGATCCTCCTGTCCTAAGGCATTCTCGGTGTACCAAAGGTGTGCTGCTGCTAACGCCACTGACACCTGGATCTGCAACGAAATTCTGCTGAAGCAGGTGACGGTGGACTGCCTGGCCGGTTCTGACACGCCCCTTATTGTCCACTACCGCCGCTGCCTGGAGACGGCCTGCAACTTGGACAACTCGGCTCGGGAGCCAATGATCCGCTACATCGACGACAATAATTGCGGTGAGGACGAGAAGTCTGAGGCTCTGATTGTCGTTTTGCTACTCATCTTCCGAACGAGATCATTGGTACTGACATCACGTCACAACTCTTTCAGACGTGTGGTGTAAGATCATTGGTATTAACAACTCGTCACAATTCTTTGAGACGTTCGTGTGAAATCATCGGTACTGACAACGGCTCAAAACTCTTTCAGACGTGTCGTGTGAGATCATTGGTACTGGCAACACGTCACAACTCTTTCAGGCGTGTTGTGTGAGATCATGGGTACAGATAACAAGTCACAACTCTTTTAGACGTATTGTGTGAGACCATCGTTACTGATAAAACGTCACAAATCTTTGAGACGTGCAGTGTGAAGTCATTGGTACTGACAACACGTCACAACTCTTTCAGACTTGTCGTGTGAGATCATCGGTACTGACACGTCATAACTCTTTCATACGTGTCGGGTCAAATTCTAATGGTCAAACGCTTTCTTCTTCTACTTCTTCTTTTCTTTTCTTCTCTTAATGAATCTCCACTCAGTGACTTGCTTTGGAGAGGTCAAGGCTTTCGTTTTTACCCAAGCAGCTTCACAACGTCACAAAGAATATTCCGCGCAAAAACTCACAAGGCCGTTGAGCCCCCTTGTTCATCTCACGAATTCATAGCAGCAGATCAGAAACTTGTGGGTTTCGAACGAAGCCTTTAGAACTAGAAGTGGGTAACGTTCGTTGAAGACGAGAAGCAGCCACTGCAATAAAATGAGGTACAAGATTAAATCTTCGTGCATTCCACCATTCAACGCAATGTTCACATGGAAAGCATATTTGGCTGTAATTATGCGAGGCATGGCTGAACAACGTGAACTGCATAAAGTTTAATGACATAACAATATACACGGCTGAACTACGTGAAGTTTATTGACATAGCATTGTACATGGTTGAACTACGTGACGTTTATTGACGTAGCATTGTACGTGGTTGAACTACGTGAAGTTTATTGACATAGCATTGTACGTGGCTGAACTACGTCACGTTTATTGACATTACATTGTGCGTGGCTGAACTACGTCACGTTTATTGACATTACATTGTGCGTGGCTGAACTACGTCACGTTTATTGATATTACATTGTGCGTGGCTGAACTACGTCACGTTTGTTTACGTATAAGTGTGCATGGCTGAACCAGTGGCGTCTTAAAGGCGTCCACCAAATCGTGAAAATCATTATAAAGAAGTATTTAACAAGCAAACAAACCGTTGTAATGATTTCCTTTCAGAGGGGTGGTTTAGCTCAGTTGACCAAAAGGCCAGGCGCAATGCTGATGCCAATTCGACTCCCGGGCGCGGCGGGGGACCTTTCTCCCAGAGTCCATTTTCAGTGCAGACTGCCTTATGGCGTTCGTATTCCCCCGTGAACGGTGGCACGCATCAGCATCTGTGTGCGCATACTGGCAGCTGTAGCATTGTTTGGACACACACGAAAAAATGCTGCTCACACTGGCAGGAATGGGCAGAGCTGCTCTTGTGGCTGCTGTAGTCTTACTGATGTAAGGCGACCCGAACTTCCTGCAAAGGGTTAACGAAGGACTAAAACAAACTGCCGTAATGCCAAGGCTAATATGCTGTGTTGGATCAAGTGCCATGCACCTGAAGGCAGAATTATCTGTTTTCTTTTATTTCTCGCCTCTCTCTCCGCAGCTGCGTATGTCTAGTTGCTTAGAGTAACAGACTTTACATTTTGTGTAAAATTCCGTTAAATTGGTATTATCAGTCACCTTTGTTTTTCCACTGGTGTATATCTGTACTATATCCTCTGACGTTTTGGTGTGCTTGTTTGGGTAGCTCACCTGTCCGGCAATGTCTTAACAGTTGCATGTTTTTTGAATCACGTCAATCATGTCTATAATTAGGTCAGTTTACACACTAAACTCTCTCTCTCTCGTCCCCGCCCACCCTTCTCACTCACTCCGCCTCTCTGTGTTTCAGCTCTGGATCCTGGCTCTGACTGCTCTAAGGCCACATTTGTCAAATGTGACTCCAAATCCACGTGTGAAGACGGTGTCATCTGCAGTGAGTTAAGCTTCCTACACACGGTCATTATTGCAAAAGGGACACCAACACAAGCAACTCGCCGCATGCGTCTGGCATCTGCTTAATTAATTACCGTTATGCACCTGTCTCTGCGGCCCAAGGCATGAGCTAGAATGTGAAGAATTTGATTCGCGCCGTCTCTTGGCGGTTTGAGCTGTTACCCTTCGTGTATAAATGTTGGTTCTGTGAGCGAGACCAGCACTTTCTTTGCGTGCACGGTGTTAAATGATTATGCAGTTTTCTCACAACGTTGGCGGTCTCAGTATGTGAGCGTTATTTGTAGCTTTCTCACAACGTTCGTACTCCCTCTCAGATCAGACGAAGCAGTCTCTGTATGTGCACGTTATTTGCTGTTCTCTCACAACGTTGGTGCTGTCAAATAAACCCGTCTCTGTATGTGCACGTTATTTGCTGTGTTCTCTCACAACGTTGCTGCTGTCAGACTAAGCTGTCTCGATGTGCACGGCACGCGTTCTGTTCTTCACGTCTGTCTGAATTGCCAGTGGTCACTGATGAGCGACTCGGGTAACGAAAGCCGTGTCTGACCCAGGCAACCAACATAATAATGGTCCCCACCAGGATCAGATTTTGGATAACCCCTTTTCTCTGTGCTTGACCTTGTGGTCCAAACATCGCATTTGATTCGGGGTGGGGAGCGGGGTGGGGGATGGGGAGTGGGGGGCTGATTCCCCCAATAGGTACTTTATGAAGGGAGTAGAACTCCTTTTTTCTCTTTTTCCTTCGTCGGATTTACTCTAAGGTCTTCCAGCTCTAAATATAAAACCTCAACAGTTAATTACTTGTTCTTTTCTGCACTTCGACCTAGAAACGTCTCAATTAATTGATCATAAAAAAGAAGAAGAAAAAAGGAAGGAGATTGTTGCTAATCAGTTGCAGGACTTTGAGTTTTTGTTTTGTTTGTTTTAACAAAAGTCTCTCGTCGTTGTCAGCCGCTTAGGTTTCGCAGCTGAGAACATTCTCCCATGCTGTCGGAGTCTGCCGCATACTACTCGATGGTTTTCTGTCGTTAATACTGGTCATCGATGATCTACTCAGGTAGCGGAACTCGCGACTGGCCCTGGCAACCAATGCAATAATTAATGGTCATCATCGGGATCAGATTTGTGATAACACCTTTGCTGTCTGTACGGCTTTGAGGAAGGATAAATATTATTCGTTCCCGGGGAGAGACTGATGCACCCAATGCGAAGTTCATGAAGGGGGTGGGTTTTTTCCACTGTAGTCGGGTTTTATTTCGATCTGACCACTGTTCTGTAAAGGCCTTCGGCACCTAAGTGCATAGTGCCTCAAAGTACTAGAGCCTTGTTATTTACTTCTTTGTTGTCTGTACATTTGGAACTAGATCCACAATCTGTGTGCAACCACGACACTCAATCAATCAATCAATCAATCAATATTTTATTTTATGTCTGTTCACATCGAGGTGATATTAGACAAAAACAAAAACATATAATTATTATTTATACTAATTTTCCCACAGTACTATGAACAATCGATTTGACAATGTTAGTAATAACGTCATTATCATACAAAATATCTCTTACATTGTTGTAAGCATGTAAGTCATATCCATTTTTCTGAAATAACTCTGTAGCAATAGGGCATTCAAGCAGTATGTGTTTAACAGACAAAATATTCTTACAAACGCATGTCACATTCTGTGAATATTTAGTGTTCCATGAATTCAAACGTAACTTGTATATTACTCTTGCTAAATATCTAGAACAAGAAGGTATCGCAAATTTACTTTTTTCAATTTGTTTATATACAGTCTTCTTAAGTAGGGAATTAATCTCATGAGATGATAGTAGTAGGTTATTGGATGATACCTCAGACATGTTTTTCATTGCACCTTGTTTAGCTAATTTGTCTGATATTTCATTCCAATAAAGACCACAATGAGACGGTACCCAACAAAACTCAATCCCAATACCCTTGTACATGATACAATGTATTAAATACTTCATAAAAAAATATCCCCTCTCATTTTACAGTTCCAGCTTTTCAATGCGCAGAGAACTGATTTTGAGTCAACCCAGATCACAAAATTATATACCACGACACTCCTCTGTTAGTTCAGGACCTGCGTTAGCCTATACGGGCGGCGCAGAAAACATTAGTTGCTGATCACTCAGTGACTTCACTCTTTTTTTCTTTTGTTGTTGTTGTTGTTTCTTTTCCTTTCTCTCTTTGTTGTTGTTGTTTTTGCTGTCATTGTTATTTTTGTTGCCCGGATAAATTCTGGTTTTGGGAGGGGGTGGGTCGCGGGTGCTTTTTGACAGCCTGAACATTGTTACACAAAGGTAAGCATTCAGGCACGAATGCCTGTCGGCCAACCTGTCCTTGTTACAACTGGAGGTGTGGATGTAAAAATAATAATGATTATACTGTAATCAGTGAGAGAGAGAGAGAGAGAGAGAGAGAGAGAGAGAGAGAGAGAGAGAGAGAGAGAGAGAGAGAGAGAGAGGCAGGCAGGCAGGCAGGCACAGACAGACACAGACAGAAAGACAGACAGAGAATATGAAGTACTGGAAACGTTGATGGAAAAGAATTGCAAATCAACGCCAGATGCATGGAAACAATGGAGTCGTACAGCCAACGATTAACACGTGACAAAAAGCGATGTTGTACAATGCAGGGATCGTCATTATAGACTGTAATGGCTATGGCTCTGCCTTTGAAAGGAACTAGCCTAATTGTAACACCCGGTTTATCCAGAGGTACAAGAGATCGAGACACAAATCTGGAACCAAGGATTGTGTTTAGAAACACTTTCTTGTTGGCGACCTTGTGTTTGCTGCAGTTGCATGCTGTTTCTTTCTGATGTACGCAAAGCAGCTGACTGGGCGTTAACTATCGACTAACCAATTGATTATTCATGCTTTCAGAAAGGAAACTCAACCAGACGTGTGCTGACTTCAGTGACCATTGTATCAACGGTACCACCTGTGATCCTGACACCAAGATGTGTGTGACTGAAGACAGTAAGTGTTGCCTGTACGCTATACCCGGGGTGCAGTCGACCCCGTTCGTCCGTCTCTGGCCGACTCTCTCTCACTACTAAGGTCGAAAAATCAGGTGTTTACTGCAAAATGGAGTGAAGGCAAGACGTTTTGCGCACATGTGCTATGACCCTACCTGAACATTTTCAGGCACACAGACATCTTTGGATTGACCTCCTTTGGCTATAATTAGCAAGGTAATTAGGTCACCTACACGTACTGACAGAATCACCAAATCTATAGTTTTAAGCTATTATTTTGGTAATCAACATTAATTATGATCTTTCACACAAGCACTATGCTCCAGGAAGACCAGTTTGGGCCATTCAGACACTTGGATAGCCTGAGGCTATAACAATATCCGTAATTAGGTCATAAAAACTCTAATTTGTCATCCCAGGACTATTAAAATATGTTACTGAAATTGTTTCAAAATTAAAGCATGCTCCTCTGGGAACACTTGTGGCCTGAAAGATACCCCTGATCTCAGGATACCTTTGTCTGTTGTCTGTAACAGTGATTACTGTAATTAGGTCACGCTACGTAAACGTGTCCACACAACTGGTCCCCATGTAGCTGAGCTCTTACGGTCACAATAACAGGTGCATACTGCAAAATGGAATTAAAAAGCATCGCGTTTTTGCACACATGTACTATAATTCTATTTGAACATTTTCAGGCATATAGGCATCTTTGTTCTGACCTCCTTTGGCTATAATTAGCATTGTAATTAGGTCACATACACGTACTGACAGCATCACCAAAATTACAGTTTATAGAAACAAATGTAATCAGCATCACCAAAATTACAGTTTATAGAAACAAATGTAATCAGCATCACCAAAATTACAGTTTATAGAAACAAATGTAATCAGCATCACCAAAATTACAGTTTATAGAAACAAATGTAATCAGCATCACCAAAATTACAGTTTATAGAAACAAATGTAATCAGCATCACCAAAATTACAGTTTATAGAAACAAATGTAATCAGCATCACCAAAATTACAGTTTATAGAAACAAATGTAATCAGCATCAATTGCTGTCTTTAACACAAGCTCTATGCTCCAGGAAGACCTGCCTGGTCCATTCAGATACTTGGGTTCTCTGAGGCTATAACAGTTTGCGTAATTAGGTCATGGAAAACACATTTGTAATCCGAGGACTTTTAAAATCTGATACCGAAATTGTTTTGAAATTAAAGCATGAACTTTGGGCAGATACAATGTTACTCTGGGACACTTTCGGCCTGAAAGATACCCCTAATCTCAGGATGCCTTTATCTGTTGTCTGCAACAGTGATTATTGTAATTAGGTCACGCTAAATGGGCGTAAACGTGTCCACACAACCGTTCCCCATTTAGCGGAGCTCTTATGGACAAAATTTCAGGTGCATACTTCAAAATGGAATGAAAGCATGACGTGTTGCACACATGCATGATTCTATCTGAACATTTTTAAGTACATAGATATCTTGGCACTGACCCCATATGGCTATAAATAGCCATGTAACATGGTCACGCTGCATGTTCTGGCGGCATCACCAAAACTTCGGTTCAAAACCATTTTGTTGTTGTTATCAACATCAGTTGTGATCTTTCACACCAGCATTATTCTCCAATAAGGCCTGCCTCATCCATTCAGACACTTGGATGTCCTGGTGCTAATATTAAATCCACAATTAGGTCAGAAAAATAAGATATTTTTGAATACGGATAGAAATCTGTGACAAAAACTGTTTCGAAAATTGAAGCATGAACTTTGCACAGATGCAATACTCCTCTGAGAAGATTTTAGGCCTAAAAGATACCTCCAATATCTAAAAACGTTTGTCTGCAACGGCGGCTATTGTAATTAGGTCACAATAGATGGGCATGATTGTGTCCACTTAACTGATTAAATCCGTTCA
>OY757558.1:11715378-11717878 GCA_963584105.1 Alviniconcha strummeri
TATTGTGACTTGTTCACAACAGAAACTAAAGAACGTTATTTTTTTCATCAGCTTGGTAAATAACCCCATTTCACCTTATTCTTAATGCTTGTTTGATGACCTGAGAGTAGATACGAAATAAATTACAGTCATTTCTTCAGCGGTGGTTGACGTGGTGTCTTACAATGGTGTAACGTGCGAGCACACAAAACTATTATTTCTGCTTGTACCATTGACTTTCGACCTACCCTAGCGTTCCAGTCCACATCAGCTGACTTGCGGCAGCAACGTTTGACCTCTTTTTGCACTGTGTGTGGTGTCTTATTTTACTACAAAAGGAAAAGCACTGTAGTGTCTTCAGGGGTGAGAGATGTAACGCTCGTGACACATATTTGTTCCCACTCTGCTGAGTGTTTGTATGCAACCTTTTGTAACCAAACTTAGTATTGTGGTGCACCATCATGAGCCGGAATGTCATGTGAAAAAAATGGGATTCTATCTACAAGGTCAAGGTCACGGTGTGGGCTTATATAATCAAAATATGACAGTTTCTACTATATCTTTTATTAGTTCTAACCAGTGAGTCTTTTGCATCCAAACTCAATTTGAGTGTAGATCATTATAAGCAAAGAAGTGTCTAGTGAAAATGTTCCATTGCAGTGTTCAAGGTCAATGTCACAGCCAAAGTTAAAAGTGTCAGTTAATGTTAGTCTGAATGATATATTATGCATCGCTGAACCATTTGTGACCAACCCAGTATGGCGAGACATCATTATAAGCCAGAATGTCATATGCAAAAAACTGGATTCTATCTTCAAGGTCAAGGTCACAGTAACTAAATCTCGGTTCATACAATGAAATATGACTATTTCTATTGTTATATGTTCTGAACTGCTGATTTTTTTTAATTAACTTTTTGGCGACCAACTTAGTTTGACAGTGCACGTTCATAAGCACGTTCAGTGCACGTCTTGTGAAAAGGTTGCTTTGCTGTATTCACGGTCAAGGTCACAGTGAAGGTTCTGAACTTCAGTGAATGTTTGCCCAGACAATATTTCTGATCGGTCAAACTTAGTATGGTGATTCATCATCATTAGCCAGGGTATCATTCAGAAATATCATTTTGCTATATTAAAGGTCAAAGCCACAATCGTTTCTACGAGATCTTCGGAAATACTGAACCTTTTGGCAAGTTTTGCAATCCAAATTAATTTGATGGTACATCATCACAAGACAGGGTAAGACACCATGAAAAGATTTTATTGCTTTTAGCCAGGTCGTGAGACAGAGAATATGGCTTGGGTGACTGTGGACTAGATTGCTGCCACTCTTGGCTATCAGATATCTAAAGCAGAGGTCAGTATCGGTTCTAGTCAAGAAAATGTGGAAAGAACGTTGCTTTTGTAATGAATATACTTGTTAATTACGTTTTATTGGTCAATGGTTCAAGTGTGTGATTCTTATATCCTTTTGTACTGGTGATGATGTCCACATAACATGTGAGACAGATTACGAATTAAGTGCGATTGGTTATTAACTTTAGAAAGCAAGTAACAAATATCCCTCTGACATGTATATTTATATATACGGTTCAGACCAAGTTAGTGCAACGCATCCCCCCGCCTCCAAATTACTTTGGGGGAAGACCAAAAAAACTATTAAAAAAAACTAAAAACTAAACTAAACTAAGGAAACGAAATGTCTAATCTATTTCGTGCATGTCTGTACTTCGAAGAAGACATTTTAAATCAAAATCGTTACAGAGGCAGGACAAAAAAATAAATAATGAAATAAAAATAAAATAATGTGAGATGTGACAGATATTCCTTTATTAATTAGGAAATACTGTATAATAAAAAGGCAAGAGTCAAACTGCCCACTGAGCCGACTCTATTCATGCATTTCTGGTGTCTTCTGTAACACGCGAGACACTGACGTATGACCTAACATAATGCACCATTAACCAAGTTCCTGTCTCCTTGTCAGTTTATGTCTTTTATTTATGTACACAAGAGATGTCAAGCTTTCATTTCCAAATAATAACATTAAACAGTTCACACTTTGAAGTTTTACCCTCTATGTCACAGTTTTGACCAGTTTTCAGGAGACTGACCCATATATATTTATATATGGATAGACAGACGTGTCTACTTATCATAATTTTACGACAGACTTTCCAGAATGCTGGGAGTGTTTCTTCTTGTTTTTGTTGTGTTTTTTTAAAGGTTTTTTGTTGTTTGTTTCTTTGTTTTTTGATAATGCAAAAAAGACTCCCTGTGTCATGCCATATCCTGTAGCCACGTACAAATGAAGCGCTCCCGTCCTTGCCAAAGAACAAACAACAACAAAAAGAAAAAGGAAAAAAGAAAAGAAAAAAAGAAAAGAAAAAAGCGTTCCAGGCTGATGGTTGGGGGTGTTTCAATCAATCAATCAATTAAACATTCAGTATCTTTACTGGGAAGAGCAGAAATTGTCCTGAAGAGACAAATGTAAAAAAAAAAAAGAAGAAGTAAAAAATGAG
>OY757558.1:11720378-11765378 GCA_963584105.1 Alviniconcha strummeri
ACATCATTACAAGTGATAAATGTGAAAAATAACTCATCAAATAAAAAGTCAATAATTGTTCTTTATATCTAATTAATGCCGTTAAATATGAAGAACAAACACCCCAAATAACGAATCGATAATTGAAGATTATTCTCTTGCTTTGGACCCCACATTTGGAATTCACTCCTACAAGACCTTAGACACTGCTCAACCCTGTCATCTTTTAAAGCCAAACTGAAAACCTTCCTCTTCTAACAGTATTTCCATCCGAACTAATATCAGTTCCCAGTTTCTGCTACAGTCAATGTGTGTGTGTGTGTGTGTGTGTGTGTGTGTGTGTGTGTGTGTGTGTGTGTGTGTGTGTGTGTGTGTGTGAGTGTTTGTAGTGCGTTTTTTTTTTTTTTATGTATATATGTTTTTAATAATACTTTATGTAAATTGTTTTGGTAGGTCTATACGTGTGTATAGAATATCATATTTAGGTTAGTATATATCATGTGAGCGCTAAGGGCGTTGATGAGCGCATGATAAATGTACATTATTATTATATGTAGGGAAGCGGGGTGGGAAGTGAAGGAAGCATAAATGAAGAGTCACAAGTTAGTGGTTGTTATAACTTTTATTTACACAAACCAGTGTCTGTGTTGGAAAAGACAAGCAAAGAAAATATTTAGAACATGAAAGCAAAAGTAAAGACTAAACAACAGCAATTATCTAATAAATACAGTAACCGTGTATTTTACCTTTAGGCTACTATAATACATAATGGTAACTGTGACAGAATAATTAAAAATCAAGCACGTAACATGTGTGCATTACTGGCACTTGAATCTCACAGTTTCGCGGTGAGTATTGAAGACACAGCAGTAATAATGAAATGATGAAGACTCGCAGTGTCACAGTAAGTATACAAGACACGGTCAGTATCAGTTAACTGTATAACCAGCATATAATAGTATACAATAAGTAACACAATCAAAAATACAGATTACCAAGATTATTCTCAACTAAACAGGAAAAGTGACATAATTGTTACAGCAGTTTCACTTAAGCGCACAAAGAGACAGACAGTGACACGGGTGACACTTGGGACCAGGCTATTGTGACAAAACATTCGCATGACGGACCAAATCCAAGCTGACTACCGACACTGGCAAAGACAATAACATACAACCGCCATCTGTCTAGAAGTTTTATGTTGCAAAGTTTGTAGCTGGCCAGTAGCTAAGTTAGGAATCTGGGGGCAGCCAACAACGAAATAGAAATGCCTTCGACTTATCCGAGTGGGGAAAGGGGAAAACATGTTTAACTTAGTAAAATTCGACTTATCCGTTTTGGTTAGGACAAAATAAAGATAGTAGACAAAAGCAATGCAATCTACAGTGGGTCAAAGAGATAAAATTTTAGGAATACCCTTTAAAGGCGATACTAGTGCACACTTTAATGAAGATAACTGGCGTCAAACATCAATAACTGAAAACAGGAACAGAATAATTAACCGATGATCGAGAAGGAACCTGGATATTTATGGAAAAGTACTCATCGTTAAAACCTTCATAATCTCCCAATTTATTTACATTACGCATTCAGTAGGATTGCCAGAAAATACTGTAAACATCCTGAACCAGAAATTACATACCTTTATGTAGAAAAAGAAATATAACAACCAAAAAGCTGTTGACAAAATTAAAAACGCTAATTCAAATGCAAGATATTTATAAAGGAGCACTTAAAATGGTTGATATGAAATTTCTCCAAAATGCGTTCTACTTGAACTGGGTGTACACATTAATGGGAAGCAAATCGACAAACCTCAATGGAAAACACTTCTAAATCTCATTTTCTCCAGGATTTTATTTTATTTGATTTTATTAGACATTTTCAACACACGCTCCCAGTTGACAGACCTTACTGGGATGCCAAAACATGAGCAGAATGCTGGAGAAATATTCTACAAACATGGCTGAAACTTAAAATTCAAAGACGAACTCCCACAATCTGTTTGTCCAGACTGTGCTTTAAGGAATAATAACAACATACAGAAACACACACACACACACACACACACACACACACACACACACACACACACACACACACACACACACACACACACACAAAACCACACACACACAAAAACTTACATATGAAAGACTGGATTAACAAAGGAATATTGAAAGTAAAAGACATCACAAACAACAGGAGATAAATAATGTCCTTCGAAGACGCGGAACGTGCAGTTGGTAGAGCACCAAATAGACTGTCTGAACACAACGCCGTAAACCTGCTCTAAAACAAGCAAGAGAACGCAGGAAACTACGGGTTGAAGATCACGAAGATCATGAACTCGCACATATTAATTAACAACTAAATACAATTATCATTAAATGAAAGAGTTTCGAATATTTTTTAACCGAAAGAGTTTCGAATATTTTTTAACCGAGGAAGCACGGCCATATGCCACCAACTTTGGGGAAAAAACAAACTTAACGTGGACATAAGCAATACTCACTGGGAGTCCATCTTGACATAAGCAGTACTCACTGGGAGTCCATCTTGACATAAGCAGTACTCACTGGGAGTCCATCTTGACATAAGCAGTACTCACTGGGAGTCCATCTTGACATAAGCAGTACACACTGGGAGTCCATCTTGACATAAGCAGTACACACTGGGAGTCCATCTTGACATAAGCAGTACACACTGGGAGTCCATCTTGACATAAGCAGTACTCACTGGGAGTCCATCTTGACATAAGCAGTACTCACTGGGAGTCCATCTTGACATAAGCAGTACTCACTGGGAGTCCATCTTGACATAAGCAGTACTCACTGGGAGTCCATCTTGACATAAGCAGTACTCACTGGGAGTCCATCTTGACATAAGCAGTACACACTGGGAGTCCATCTTGACATAAGCAGTACACACTGGGAGTCCATCTTGACATAAGCAGTACACACTGGGAGTCCATCTTGACATAAGCAGTACACACTGGGAGTCCATCTTGACATAAGCAGTACACACTGGGAGTCCATCTTGACATAAGCAGTACACACTGGGAGTCCATCTTGACATAAGCAGTACACACTGGGAGTCCATCTTGACATAAGCAGTACACACTGGGAGTCCATCTTGACATAAGCAGTACACACTGGGAGTCCATCTTGACATAAGCAGTACACACTGGGAGTCCATCTTGACATAAGCAATACACACTGGGAGTCCATCTTGACATAAGCAATACACACTGGGAGTCCATCTTCCAGTCAACCAAAGAAATAGGATTGAGGGCGCTACAGTGGAAGAGTTTGCACGCTATATACCACACAAATATCCTACTCAACAAGATTGGAATCGAAAATTCTGACAAATGCAACGCATGCCATTCAGATGACAAAGACTACATAAAACACTTTTTCTTCGCATATGCCAAATTAAAACCAACATGGAAACTTGTGGAAAGAGAGATTAGAATGACAAACGAAAACAAAAACAAAAACTAAACAGTCAAAACAGCATTAATGGGATTACACCAAAAGAATTGACTGGCATCAAACATAACGTTGTTAACCACTTTATTGTTGTAGCAAAGGTTTGTATCAGCAAATTCAAGTAGAGCAAAGCATGCCAAATTGGTCTTATCTTTGAAAAATGGCTGCTTCACAGGAAACATCTGTTGTAACCCCCCACATCTCTCTCTTTCTCTTCCTCTCCCTCTCTCTCTCTCTCTCTCACACACACACACACACACACACACACACACACACACACACACACACACACACACACACACACACACACACACACACACAGTGAGTGAGAGAGAGAATTGCGTGTATAAATACAACATGTTTTGTCTGCTGTGATTGAATACGCGATAAGTCGGAGTCAACATAATAAGTTTATTTTTTCCATTAATTGGATAGGAAGCACATCTTAAAAAAATTATAAAAAAACAAAACCTTCCAGAATGTACATAGATGCCCATCAGTATTAAATCTTAAGGATATTCTACCTTTGAATGTACATAAAGATATGCTAATTTCCAGTGTACGCACATGACTATGTTGAAATGCATGCATGAAGTGCTGGTGGAATATGCAATGCTTGTCGATTTTAAAACACACACACGCATACACTTACAGGCACATGATAACTAACATGTGCCGATAATCTGTATTTGTATGAGAAGGATATGAAGCAACCATATTTAAATGTAAATGTAATTCTGTTATTAAAGAAGGCTGAGCGAGTGAATGAAAATATATATTGTAATGGGCGGGTGCATGCTGTTCTAAAAAGAGAGAGAGAGAGAGAGAGAGAGAGAGAGAGAGAGAGAGAGAGAGAGAGAGAGAGAGAGAGAGAGAGAGAGAGAGAAGCCCCAAAATGATGCGCTTGGTAAGAAGAAGAAGAAGAGAAAAAGAAGAAGACGCGTATTCGAGGATTTTACTTTTATTTTTTATTTTTTTTGACTTCTGCTTTTGCTTTGTTTAGTTTCTTAGATCACGTGTATGGTATAGTGGGCATTCTGTCTAGAGCGCGCGCGCGCGCGCGCGCGCGCGCGCGCGCGTGTGTGTGTGTGTGTGTGTGTGTGTGTGTGTGTGTGTGTGTGTGTGTGTGTGTGTGTGTGTGTATTGTTAGTTGTCATATATGTATTACTTTCTTGAACATGTTACCTTCGATTCTTTTCTCTTTTACTTAGAAAATGTTGGGAAATATAGGAAAGCGCAGTGAGTTTTTGTACACTAGAGAATAGCGCTGTACAAAAGTTATCTATTATTATTTTTATTCTTGTGGAAAAAGGCTAAGAATGAAGTGACTATGAAAGCGGTTTCCGTGTTGTTGGAAGGACGCTGTAACTGAGTTGATTTGGGTTCTGTGTCTAATGAACTGTTAGGCAAATCACGAACTACATTCCTTCATCCAATGTCTCTCGCTCAGAACTGACACAGTGTTTGTGTGCCTCTTATAAGACATCTGCTTCATGATTTGGACTCTTGTGAGTGTGAACCGCCCGCGTTTGCTGTGTGATGGCCCTGCCACATATGTAACGTCAATTCGTTACAAGATCCAAACATATAAACTGTTAAAAAGAACGCTAATTTAATAGAATAATACAAAATATTGTCTTTGGTCACATTAAATTAGCGATTTATTTTATTTTAACCGTTTATGTGTCTGGATCTGGCTTTAGAATGTAGTAGTCATCCTTGTTTCACGTATTTTTGGATTCAGTCGCAGAGCGGGATTGCTCTTTTGGACCTCAGTGCAACATTCGGCACGCGCGATCATTCCATTTCGCTGACCTGCGTAATTCGGGACGTTGCTCTCGAGTGGTTTGCATCTGTCGGATGGAAGTTCTGATCATGAGTGCGTGCGACTTTCACAAGTATGCTGGCGATAGGGAGCTCTCACAAAGTGCACCCCCTGAGGAATTTCGTTCTGTCCGGTGAGGCGTTCAGTCATTGATGAGATTTTGTTATGGGTGAACAGCAATAAGCTCATTAAGCATTGCGAAAACAGAAATGACGGCTTTTGACGCTTCATTTTGTCTCAGACCTCCTAGACATTAATTCGGCAGACATATCAACATTTTGTGAAATACGGCGGAGATAAACTGACCAGACTATCTCCATGAAGGATCCACTCAGCAGCGTTTGCTGCGACTCGTTTCTTAGATCAAGATTCCTTGCGTCCGTCCGACCGTATCTCTCAAAGTATATCTGTTTGAAACCAGCAAAACTTGTCACCGCGTTAATAACCTCCCGACTGGATCACTGCAACTCAGACATCGGCGTTAGCAATATTCCAAACGAACGGTCATTTATTTTGACACGGACACACAGTATGCACATTACCGGGGAAATCCCCTTTGTCAAGCCAGAAAACGGCACTTAAACAACCGATAAACGGTTAAAACCGATGGAAAATGTGAGAGAAAACGGTCATGACAACAATCTTCCAAGCACAGAACTAGCGACAAAAACTTATCCAAAACAAAATAAGTTTTTTTTCTGTATCATTTTTCATCGTTTCTAACCGTTTATCTGTTAAGTGTCGTTTTGTGGCTTGACAAAGGGGATTTCCCCGAAAATTTGCATACTGGGTGTTCTTGTCAAAAGGAAATAACTGTTCGTTTGAACCTTTTTGTTTTTTGATCTTATCTCCATGAAGGATCAGCTAAGCAACTTTTGTCTCGACTCTTTTCTTTAAAATGCCTTAAATACGTTCATACGACATTATCTCTCAAAAAAGCAACCACTTCTGCAAGACTTGTCGCCGCGTTCATAACCTCCCGCCTTGGTGGAGTGTTGTTAAAAGTTCGATGTAAGTCAAGTTCAGAAGTGGGCGGTTTTCGTGTTGCTAAAAAGTCGATGTAAGTGACGATCAGAAGTATGCGGTTTGCATGCTGCTAAAAAGTCGATGTAAGTGACGATCAGAAGTGGGCGGCTTGCGTGTTGCTAAAAAAAGTCGGTGTAAGTGACTATCAGAAGTGGGCGGTTTGCGTGTTGCTAAAAGGTCGATGTAAGTGACGATCAGAAGTGGGCGGTTTTTGTGTTGCCAAAAGGTCGATGTAAGTGACGAACAGAAAGAGAAAAAAAGAGGCTTGCGTGTTGTTCAGATAGTTGCTCTAATGCCACATGGGAGCAATGGAAATAACGACGAAGGTCGACTGATGGCAAAGACAGTTCGTATCCAAATGTCTGGCACCTAGTTCTTGTGTTGCTGAAGATAGATTGTGTCTTAACTGTCTGGCTTCCACTTCTTGTGATGCTGTTTATGGTGTTCAAGATGGTGTGTTGTCCCGTCTAGTTGTGAAGCTGAAGATGCTGTGTGTATTGTATGGCGCCCATATTTTAAGCTGAAGATGCTGTGTGTATTGTTTGGCTTCCAGTTCATGTAATGCTGAAGAAGGGAGTATAAATGTATGCACACTTCTTAGTCCTGAAGACGGTTTCTTCCTTATCTGGCTTCTAGTTCTTATAATGCTGAAGAAGTGAGTATAAATCCATACACACTTATTAGTCCTGAAGACGGTTTGTTCCTCATCTAGCTTCCAGTTCTTGTGATGCTAAAGATGATGTGTGTCCTGTCTAGTTCGCAGTTCTTGTGATGCTGAACATTTTTTGTGTCTTAATTGTCCAGTTGGCCATTCATGTGATGAACAGAGCACCGGAAGAAATGATTAATAGGAAGAGTGGAGATGACAATACAAGTTAACGGAAGAGATGATGATCAATGGAAGTGAAATGTCGATGACTGGAGTGACGATGGAGGTGGACGAACGTGATAATAACGTTGCATGCAGCTGACGATATAGGTGAATAAAACTGACACTATCATAGTGGGTTCACACGATCGCAGAAGTTTGCAACTTTTCCCCAAAATGTATTACTACGGATCATGGCAATGATGACGAAGATGGATGAACGTGGTGAGAAAGACGAATACAGCGAAAACACGAGAGTACGAAAATGAAGAAAGACAAATACTGTGACGATGAATGTGAATACACGTCACTATGAAGACGCTTAATTTCTTTGTTGCTCAGCCGAGTACGTTTGCCCCGAAGCTGCCTGGAAGTGCCTGAACCACCTTTGTATCAACAAGGATTATGTGTGTGACGGCTATAGTAAGTGTAGCGACGGTTCCGACGAAATAAACTGCGGTAAGTTGGTGATTATGACAGTGGTGTTGGTGGTAATAGTAGAGTGTGAACCTTTGATTTTGAAAGCATATGTATGTCTTGTCTGTTTCCCAGGTTTTACGATGCTGAAGATGGTGCGTGTCTTGTCTAGGTGCCTGTTCTTCTGATTCTGAAGATGGTGTGTGTGTACTTAATTGTCCGGTTGGCCATTCATGTGATGAACAGAGCACCCGAAGAAACAATTAATAGGAAGAGTCCCAGTAAACATGCCCGTACGGGCAGTTCCAGCAATAGGCGGTACGGGCACCCAAAGGGCCCTGTACGTTGCCCGTACGGGCTGCACACGGTGAAAGGTGTGGGCCACATACCGCGCCCACACCGTGCCCCGTACAGCGCCCGCACCGTATCGTAGCCCGTATGGGTTCCGTACCGTTTTGCCCGTACCGGTCCCGTGCCGTTTTGCCCTCATGTTGCCTTTACGGTACCGGGCCTGTAAATGTTTGCCTGTATTTGATACTTACCAACCATACTTTCTAGTGTCATTTTTGTCTGTATTTCGTACTTACCAACCATACTTGCCAATGTCAGTTTTGCAGTATACATGATCCATTGCAGCCTGCTTGATGCCAGTTCCCCGTAGTTCTTTTCGTGCTGAGTCCATATGAAGAGCAATCCATTTCCAAGATGTTTTGTATAAAGTTTACGATGATTTGTCCTTTTTTTTATGTTTTAAGTAAGTCTTATGTCTTCTTCAGCACGAAGTTCTTTACTATTTAGCCTTTAAATTCTTCCCAGGCAAATGGTTCTGTGTGGTGGAAGCAGGTTAAATGAACTAACCTTCTCTGGTTTGGTGACAATAATAATTATGAGTTAAAAATAATTGGGGGTAAAACAGAACAGACCACCCTTTTTTTATTTTTTTAAACGGCCCAACAAACAGATCAACGATAAACCTAATAAAATCGTACTTACATAGCATGTGAATGCGAACAATGTATAAGTGTTTGAATGCGTGTATGTATGTTGTACATCGTGTCACTTAACATTTACTATCTATGACATAGTCTATACGTCAATCAGCGGCTGGTAAGGACACCATTCAATGACAATCTTATCATATGACATATTCAGTTTTGCATTATATTTGTACACCTCAAAGTTAGTTTTTAAATAACGTTTAAACGAATGCAATTGTGGTATAGTCTTGTTAATTTTGCATTTATAAATAAAGAACTTTGCTTGCAAAATAATCAGGTCAAAAGTGCTATCTGATTTAAAATGGATGTCGTGACCAAACAGTACAATATTTTCATTAAGTGTAACTGATGTCGCATTTGAACAGCCAGCATTAAGTACAATCTGGAATTGTTCCCAAAATGACCTCACGTGTGTACATGACCAAAATATATGGTTAATTGAGTCTCGGTCTTGTCGACAAAAAGAGCAAGTAATGTCATTTTCAATTCCCATGTGCATTAAAACAACATTAGTAGCAATTATTCTATGTACTAGTCTTATTTGAAACCATTTCAGTTTTATTTCTTGAATCTGTTGCATTTTCTTAAAGGTGATACACCAGTTAATATCTTTATTTAGCTTAGCTTCCCACTTGTCACATCAATTAGGTCTAGTTATATTCTGCGTAAGTACCTCATAATAAAGGCGTGAGCCTTTTCGTTGATTATAAATCGTCTTAAGCGTCTTAATTAAATCTGCTGAATTTTTACCCTCCACTGTTATTTCTGTTTTACGTATGTAGCTTTTGATAGCTTGCACACAACCAATATATGTAATGTAATCTGTCTTAATTCCGAATTTTTCTTTAAAACTTTTAAATGACATAAATGTACCATTGTCATTCAGCATATTTTTAATGTGACACACGCCTTTGTCAATCCAGTTTTTATAAAAAAAATATTCTGTTTCCAACTAGGATATTCTGATTGCAGAAGACTGGCACAGCAACTAGCTCTTCTGAATTTTCTACATGTATTTGTTTACCGAACTCTTTATATGCCATAAATACGTGACTCCAAAACTTATTAACCTCATGTTCCTGAAAATGAAGGCTTGATCCCAGTTGTTCAAACCACACCACTTTAGGATAAGTTGATTTAATTATACTTTTCCACTTGTGCTCACTTGTTTTTAATTTTCGAATCCAAATTAACTTCAGTGCATTAATATAATTTTTTATGTTCGGTATCCCAAGCCCTCCTTTCGCGATGGATCTGACGGCTATTTTTCTGCTTATCCTGTCCTGTTTTCTATTCCACACAAACTGAAACACTGTCTTCTGCAATTCGTTAACAAGGTTGTCTGGTGGGTTTGGCAATAACATCCACAGGTGAATAATCTTAGATAGAATCAACGATTTTAGAACTGCTACTCTGCCTAGTGGTGTTATTTGTGTCTTTAACCATACTTTGTACAAAGCTCGTATTTCCAAAACAATTCACTAAAGTTGAGTACCTCACACTCTTTTAAGTCATTAGTAAACCATATACCAAGTATCTTAAATTTAGGTGGGTTCCATTCCATTTGCAAATGTGGCATATATTTAACAAGAGAATTTCGTTTATTACCGAGCCATATGGCACTGGTCTTCCCCGCATTTAAGAAGAGACCTGATGCTTTTCCAAATGTGTTGATGGTCTTAACTGTTTCTTCAAATGAATTTTTGTCACCTTCCAGCGTAATTTCGGTATCATCTGCATATTGTGAAATTTTGTATTCAGTTTCTCCTATAAAGATACCTTTTATATGCTTATTTTGTCTGATCATAATGGCAAGTATCTCTACACATAAAATAAACAAATACGGTGATATTGGATCCCCTTGCCTACATCCCCTCTGAATAGCGAACCATTGTGATAACTGTCCATTAACCGTGACAGATGACTTTATATCTTTATAAAACGTAGATATCCACTGACATACATCTGGCCCAAAACCAAATGCACGTAAAACTTTAAACATAAATTTCCAGTCAACAGAATCAAAGGCTTTTTCAAAGTCTAAGCACAAGAGTAACCCAGGTTTATTTTCTCTATACAAGTAACTAATAAGATCATATATCAACCGAAATGCTATCTCCAATGTATCTGTTGGCCATGAACCCAGTTTGATCCTCATTGATCAAAGAAGGAAGAACGCTTTTTAAACGCTTTGCAATACATGCAGATCCTATTTTATAAACAACATTAAGAAGTGAGATTGGCCTCCAGTTTTTGATTAAGTCTTTTGATTTATCTCCTTTTGGTATGCATATTATTACCCCCTCTTTCTGTGTTGTTGATAATTCACCTTTTCTAAAACCATCATTTAGTGATCTAACAACAAAGGAACCCAGCTGCAACCAAAAGAACTTAAAAAATTCAGCAGTAAAACCGTCGGAGCCAGGGCTTTTGTAATTTTTCATATTTTTAAGCACAAGACTTGCTTCAGCTAAAGTAATTTCCCCTTCCAGCGAAGTCTTTTCCTGCAAAATCAGCATAGGAATATCTTGAACCATATCTAATATTTCGCAGTCTTCTATTTGTCTTTCAGAATATAACCTTTCGTAAAACCCTTTTACTTCTTTAATAATATCCTTGCTTTCATATATTTCTTCTCCATTATTCAATGTAAGTTTGGTCATTTGTTTACTTATATAATTACGTTTCTCGAGTCCACAAAAGTATTTTGTAATTTTTTCACCGTCGGCAATCCATCTCGCTCTCGAGCGAAGCAGGACTCCTTCCATTCTCTTGTCTCTAATCGCAACTAGCTCCTGCTTGTCCTGCTCTAACTTTCTTTTTTCATTTTCAGTTAAAACTATCTTAGCTTCTAAACTTTGAATACTATTTTCTAAATCTTTTTCCTTTTTTTCATCCAGACGTTTTTTCATTGCAGCATAAGAAATTGTCTTTGATCAAATTTTCATTAATAATACATCTAAAAACAGCTGATCTGATATAACAAACTGAATATCACATTTCGGAATTTTGGAAAGCTGTTCCCGTATGTATGGTAAAGCTGCATACTCTTCAACTACAGCTTTTATAACGTCATTAATTTCTTCCGCAAACAGTTTATCTTTCAATAAAGAATTATTAAATGTCCACAATAGTTTGTTTTTAGACTCTTTCCCTAATGTCAACGTCAGTGTGATCATAGAATGATCTGTTCTGTACCCAGCCTTAATGTCGGCATTTGTAACAAAGGTGGACAGAAGGTCTGAAATCAAGAAAAAATCGAGTCTACTTTGCTGAAGCGGTGTATTTCGACGCCATGTGTATCTTCTCATTTCGGGATAAAGTTCCCTCCAAATATCCAAAAGGTCAAGATTTATCATTAGATCGTCTACCTGTTCTTGTGCTTTGATATTATTATGGTGCTTATAATTGTAATAGTCTAATGTATAGTCCAAGACTAAATTCCAGTCACCTCCAATAATAATGTTTTCTAAACCAACATCGTTTATCCGTTCTTCAAGTTCAGCGTAAAACTCGGGATCATCACGGTTAGGCCCATACAGACTGACTATCAAAAATTCCCTATCCATTATTGTTACAGTAACAAATATGTAGTTTCCTAAGATATCCTTGTACACTTTTTTCACTAAAAATTCTAAATTATTGTTAAATAATATGGCAACACCTCTCGAATTTGAGTTATATGATGCAAAGTAAGACTTATATCCCCACTCAGCCCGAATACAGTTCTCCATTTTTGGGTCAAAATGAGTATCCTGCAATAGATATATAGAGTATGATTTTTGTCTTAAGTAATGAAACACATCTCTTCTCTTACGCGGGTCGGAGAGGCCCTGGCAGTTCACTGAAACAATCTTAACCGTATTACTCATTGTCTAAGTTTGGTACTATAGCAAGGAGACCACCTTCCACAGGCAGCAGACCACACATTTTCTTGTGGAGACATTAAAAAAGTTTTATTTTTATAAAAAGCTCGAAAATGTCATAACAATTTCACTCCACTGATATAAAAACAGGCGGTAACAACAATTATTGCAATCCACATGCATTTCTTCCGTGACCTGTACGCAAAACTGAGCCGAGCTTCTGGTGTTCTATCCGTGACTCCAGACACCTTGGTGACGTCAAAATGAAGCGCGGGAAAAGAGCGCTCAAAGCAGCAATCAGCTCATGAAAGAAGAGTTAGTTTAAAAAGTCAGCTTCCAAAAACCGATATAAAATCAACGGCATGTTCAACCGCAAAACCTTTACTGTGGATCGTATTCGTTTAAGCTGGTCCAGGCACAGAGAACTTTAGCCTGCGAAGGAGAGTTCCTAAAATATTGATCTCCAGTAAAAGTGTTGCAAGTGGACATGCCATTGATTTTATATTGATATTATAAAAACCAAAAAAATGACACCATCACTAACTCTTGTTCAGGAGCTAATTAGCCTGTTGTGCACTCTCTCCTCATGCTTCATTTTGACGTCACCAAATGTTTCTGACGTCAAAGATAGAGCAACAAGAAGCTCTCAGTTTTGCGTACAGTTCACAGATGAAATGCATGTTAATTGCAATCATTTTGGTCACCAAATGTTTCTGTTTCTGTGGAGTGAACATCTGATAAAGTATTGCAGCATTTTAGAAAGAAGAAAGGAAGATCGGGTGTGGGGGCGGGGGCGGTGTATGGGTAACTTTTGATAAAATTAGTCAGCAGATGAAAAAATAATGCAACATACGAATCATGCCTAAAATAACAGTAATTCATACAGCAACCAAAATAGCCTTTTTGACGAATCTGAGAAGGCTAGTTCCTTTAAGGCAGTTGTTAGATAAAGTGCATTCAATGAACTACACTGATATGAAAAAAAATCTATAATATTTTAAGGATCTATCTTTTCAGTATGTTTCTGTAGCGTAATAGATGAGTTTTTGTTTTGCTGTTCTACTTCAAGCTTTTACAATGGTTTTTACTTGTACAGCATCAGCAAACATGTTGATCTTTACAGTATTACAAACATCGCAGACAGAATAAACTATAGGAATCTTAATAACCTCAAGAAAGAATATTTCATTTTGATCAAGCTGCATACTAACATTGCGTACAGCAACCTTAGCTGGGTCTGGTAGTGTTAAAACACGCCAATACATCATTTATACACTATAAAATAGCAAGTTAGTGATCATATTTAACAAACACTAATAGAATTAGAAACAGGTTTTATAGTTTACGTGCGGGTTCATATATGTTTGTGGGGTGGTTGTTTTTGGTAACTTTTTTGTTGGGGGGGGGAGGGGGAGTGTATTTTACGTTTTTATTTCTTGTTTGACAAACAAAAAACAAAAACAAGTTTGCACATGGTCAAAAAGAAAAGAAAAAAGGTAAAGTAAGAAAATAACGACCCTTGACGCAATGAACTTTTTAAAGATTGTGAATCAGGTTGATAATGTATTTAAAGTATATCGTAAATGGTGAAGGAGACTGAAATCATTGCCATCCCTATAAATATATAATTTTTTGTTTTGTTTGTGTTTTTTTGTTTGTTTGTTTTTGGTTTTGTTGTTGTTGTTGATATGACCGTAATGGTTGACTGTGCGTACAACACAAAGTTGCTTACTTACTGACATGCTTAAAATCACAATGTATGCAACACTTCTTTTTCTTTTGTTTTTCTGATTACATACAACATCACAGAAATAGAAATAACTGAAGGTTAGGTTTCTTGCTTTTATATTTTATTAATAATAACAATAATGGACATTTCTATGGCACATGATCCCTAGCAAGATCTAGGGCACAATGCGCCGTACAAAAAGCTGCAGAAAAATGTATAAAACATATACAATGGACCAAAAAATAAATTAAAAAAAATTTAAAAAAAGAAGAAGAAAAAGGGGTCAGGTTATACGACCGCCAACCACGCAAGAATTTACATACATCAATTTCAGTAATAAACCAAAGTTGTCATTATCCAAACATGACCAAACTCTCATTTGAGCACACATGTACGATACAAGTAAATATACTGCAAATACAAAAATGTACAGCTGGATATAGCACACACACACACACACACACACACACACACACACACACACACACACACACACACACACACACACACACACAGAGGTGAGGCGGGGGGTATTGTTTCATACGCAGATTTGAAGAGATGAGGTTTTAGGGCTTGCTTGATAGAAGATGTTGATGCTGAGTGACGAACATCATACTGTAACAAGTTCCCCTGTATCGGGCCTGTGAAAGAAAAAGCTCGTTGTTCAAAGGTCTTTGATTTTGTGAAAGGTATGCGGAAGATTCTGGTGTCAAAAATGGAGCGAAATTGTCTGGATGGATGGTAGACAGTCAGGCTAATTAGAAAGATAGACTGGGTAACTTTCAGTGAAAGAATTGTAGCACAGAGTTGCGAATTTATACTGGATTCTTGAAACTACTGGTAGCCAGGGACGTTTCTGAGGGAGAGGTTTGATGTCTTCATGCTTGCGAGCTTTGAAGACAAGTCTGGCTGCAGAAGTTTGGACCTTTCGGAGTTTGTCAAGAAGATGTTTTGGAGAACCTGATAGAAGAGAATTACAGTAGTCAAGTTTTGACAAAACAAAGGCACAGAGGAGGGTTTTTGTAGCATCAATAGCGAAATAGTGACGGATGTTACTAATTCTCCGAATTTCTATGTAGGCAGATCTGCAGATGTTCGTGACATGCTTCTCCGTGGACAGATTGTTAGTGTTACGCCCAGATTATTTTCCTGGAAGAAAAACAGAATATCAGTATCTCCTATGTGAATGGAGGTTGTGTGAGGGTTTAGGAGAGAGGTTCTGCTCGAGACAATGAGCATACACTCTGTTTTATCATCATTCCGCTTGAGTTTGTTTGATGTCATCCATGTCTTTACATCTGAAATGAAATCCTGCATGCTTTGGACTGAGGTGTTTATTTGATCTGGACGGCAGGAATCGTGCAGCTGGGTGTCATCTGCAAAAGACTGGTTAGAAATGGAGTGTCGTCGAATGAGTGTAGTTAGAGGTTTTGTATACAAAATGAATAGAATAGGTCCCAGGACAGAGCCTTGTGGAACGCCAGAGTTGAGCAAAGTTGGCTGTGAAAGTTTGTTGTTGATGGTAACAGTCTGAGTTCTATTGGAAACGTAGGATCTGAATCAGTTGTGAGGTGTACCAGAAATTCCATAGAGGTGCTCAAGTCTTTGACAGAGAATGTTGTGATCTATGTTGTCGAACGCATCCGACAGATCAAGGAGTTACGACAGTTACATCGACATTGTCCAGAACATGCAGAATGTCATTCATCATATTGAGTAGGACAGTTTCAGTACTGTGCCCTGGCCTATAGGCTGACTGGGAAGAGGTTGTTAGCATTGAGGTATGCTGAGAGTTGTGAGAGGACGATATTTTCAGTGACTTTTGACCAAAAAAAGAAAGATTGGAGATAGGCCGGTAGTTTTTCAAACTGTTCGGGTCAAGAGATGGCTTTTTCAGAAGTGTTTTTACAATGGCCTCTTTAAAAAAAGAGGGAAAGAACCAGTCTGCAGAGACTGATTGATGACGGCTGTCACTGCAGGAAGCAGTTGCTCCAAGCATTCAACAAGGAGGGACGTGGGAAGCGGGTCTAGTGAACATGTTTTCTGGGAGGATTGCAAAATCGTGTTTTTGACGCATTGCATTGACACAGGTTCAAAAAGTGTAAGGAAGATTGGGTGCACGGGCCATCTGTTAGGATTGGAACAGGCATTTGCACAGAGAGATCTACACCAAGCAACGAGGCGTCGTGAAGACTTTGGTGAGAGCAGCGAGGAAACTTCACTTCAGTGCCAGGATTGAGAACTGTTCAAACACCAAGCAGCTCTTTTCAGTGTCCAGTGGGCTTCTTGGCAAGTCAAAGACCACATCACTCCCGTCTGACATACCACGTTCTGCACTCCAGGACAGATTTTGCATGTTTTTCTCTCAAAAAATCCAGAACATCCGACAAGACCTTGACGCTCACCCTTCTGAACCAGCAACATTCTCTCCCTATGATGGTCCTAAACTCTGTCTTTTCCAGCCTGTCACAGAAGAGAAGATTCGTAAACTGTTTGTTGAATCGCCTACCAAAACATGCATGTTAGACCCCATCCCTACTTTTCTCACTAAAGAATGCCTTTCCGATCTGCTGCCTATTATCACAAGAATAGTAAACAGCTCTCTCGGTTCTGGAGTCGTCCCACCTCAGTTCAAGCAGGCCGTAGTAACCCCTATGTTAAAGAAACCTGGACTGGATCCGAATGACTTGGAGAACTTTCGACCTGTGTCAAATCTGCCCTTCATCTCCAAAATCCTAGAAAAGGTAGTTTTAACGCAGCTGCAGAAACATCTATCAGAAAACGATCTGCTTGAAATCAGGCAGTCTGCATACAGAAAGAACCACAGTACAGAGACAGCTCTACTTAGCGTTGTTGATGGTCTTCTCAGAAATTCCGATGAGAGACTGGTCTCAGTGCTGGCTTTGCTAGACCTCAGTGCAGCATTTGACACGCTGGACCATCCCATATTGCTACAGAGGCTTGAGACTACATTTGGCATTTCTGGCACGGTGCTTCACTGGTTTGCGTCCTATTTAGAGGGCCGTGAACAGTCTGTGAAGGTTGACAACGTCTTGTCCTCTCCCAGCCCCCTTCAGTTCGGGGTTCCACAAGGTTCGGTCCTTGGGCCAATCCTGTTTACATTGTACTCTCAGCCCCTCTCTGACTTGATATGTCGCCACGAGTGTGATTATCACAAATACGCTGATGATACCCAGTTGTCAAAGGGGGCTCCTCCCGATCAGTTTCAGTCTCTTCTCTGTGATATCCAGACCTGCACTGAAAGTCTTGTAGGCTGGATGAACAGCAACAAGCTCAAACTAAATGCAGAAAAGACTGAAGTTGTTCCCGTTGCATCTAATTCCCGCCTTAGTTCGATTGGCAAAGATAGCGTAGACATAGATGGCAAGCGCATACCATTCAGATCTTCAGTTAGGAACCTAGGAGTTCATCTCAATCAGACACTGTCTATGCAGCAACACATCAGCAGTGTATGCCGTGCTGCATACCTAGAACTTAGAAGAATAGCTTCAATCAGACCATATTTGACTCAGAGTGCAACTGCCCAACTCGTTTCATCTGCCATAACATCCAGGCTTGACTACTGCAATTCCATCCTTGCAGGATTACCCTTGAAGCAGATTTCACGCTTGCAGAGAGTCCAGAACAACGCTGCAAAACTTGTTCTTAGAAAGTCCAAATACGATCATGTGACACCACTCCTGCAAGAACTGCACTGGCTACCGATGAAATTCCGACCACAGTACAAGATAGCCACTTTTGTCTACCGCTTTTTTGACGGCTCTCTACCAGGTTATCTTTCTCAGACTCTATGTGCATATGAACCAACACGAAACCTTCGCTCATCGTGTGAGAAGCTCCTGAAAGTCCCAAAGCGCAACACCAAAACGTTCGGAGAGCGTTCCTTCAGCTTTCTTGCCCCTTCTGTCTGGAACTCTCTGCCATCCGGCCTCAGAATTCTTCTACTCTTCCACTGTTTAAATCCAGACTCAAAACTCACTTGTTTACGACAGCTTTCTGCCAGTAGGATCTCTGCAGTCTTCAGCCCCTGCCTCCCCCCCCCCTTCACCTCCCACCTCCCCCCCAACCCCCCACACTAACCCCCCGCATGAATGTGCTTCCTGAGTGTTTTAATTGTCACGGTTGTTAAGAGAGTGAGAGTGAGAGAGAATGCAGGCAGCGGTAGAGATGTTTGGTGGGGAGAGAGAATGTCTGCATGTGAGAGAAAGAGAGGGGCAGAGGGAGAGGGGGGAGTGGGGGGAGTGTGTGTGTGTGTGTGTGTGTGTGTGTGTGTGTGTGTGTGTGTGTGTGTGTGTGTGTGTGTGTGTGTGTGTGTGAGTGAGTGTGTTTAGCATAGTAATAATACTAATTACTTAGAACACAGCTTTATAATTATGTGCCTGTTTTAAATTATTGTAAAGTCTCTGTGTTTCATAGCAGTTTTTTATGTGCCATTTTACAAGTTTTTGTTTTATATTAGTGTAATTTATTAAGTATGTATTATGAGATTGTTTGTATATGATATGTTAGTAAATGTTAATGTAATATATTATGTACATGTATGTGAACAAGCGCGTTGAGCTCGCTCAGCGGGGAATAGCGCCATAGAAAATGTATGTATTATTAGTTCATCGCGAATTGTTTTCACTTTCCGAATGAAATAGCAAATGCGTCAGAAAGGTCACAAACAGGAAGGGCAGTTGGTAGAGATGCGGCATGCAAAACGCGTACTTTTTTACTACACACGTTTCAGTTTTACGGATAAATCACATAATTCTCTATTACGTGAATTGTTCGTTGGTAGCCTAAATGAAGCTCACATTTCTCCAGAGTCGAATTATGTGCTGACTCTACAAATGTGTGTGTGAAGTGTGCACTAAAAAGTGTCAGATCCCTCAGTGCTGAAGTTGGGCACTACATGGAAGAAGAAGTGTTGAAGTTGGACATTACATGGAAGAAGAAGTCCAGCGAGTGAGCTAGTCTTGTCAAAAGAGGTCTAGTGGTCTTCTAGCCATGTACACATAAAAAAAGATTATGTTATTTGCTTCTTCTTCTTTTCTGTGGCTTTTTTTCTTTTTTCTTTTTTTCTGAATGAAAATTTGATCTGTGTCACTCTTGTCTTCTTCTGAGTTAGCCATTCTTGCCGGTGTCCTACAATATTTTTGATAAAGCTACCATACATTTACTCCATTGCTGATTCTATGAACGAAATTGGAATGTACAGCAAAGAAAAGAAGGGAAAATCCACTCTTACAGTCTTAGCCTTACACACACACAAACGTTACAAACCAAGTGCCATCCAAGCGAAACAATTCAAGGCATGGGAGTGGTAATTAACTGTATGGGAAAGGGGAAGGAAGGCAGTCAAACATACAACATGTACATAGAGATTTACACACAACTAGAAGGAGGGAAAAAAACAATGTTTAGCACAGATACGGTTTACGTCCCTTCGCAACTGGATAGCTGAAAAGAGCACTTCATAAGAATATCTTTGGGTTTGACTTACACTTTAATGGCGAAGTGACAGTGGAAGAGAATTCCAGTTGAAGGGTCCTGTGAAAGAAATAGCTTGTTGGCCAGCAGTTGCCAGCCTGGTGTGTGGGATTTTGAAGGTCAGGAGCGGAGAGTCTTGAAGGAGTGTACAGCTGCAGGCAGTTACTGGGTCAGATAGGTGGCAGCTGTTTGGCTGATATGTATGTAGCACATGGAGCTTCTTCTTTTTTTACTGGACTTGCTCTGAAACATGCAAGCAGTGCCAATGTTGACAACAGCCGTTTATTTATGTCTATTTTAAATGGGGGGGGGGGGGGGGGGGGGGGTAAATAAAGTGTGTTTAGCCAATCTGAACAGAATGCTTATTGACTGTCCTCCATGGTGCCCAGATAGATGAAGACAAAGATGTACTAAAAGATACTGATTTGCTCTAGGGTATTGATCGGCACCTGCTGCAGCTGCTTGCCTCGCCAAAATGATCCTAAATAAACACACTTTACACTCTGATCACACACACACACACACACACACACACACACACACACACACACACACACACACACACACAATCATTGCATTATAAGCAAACTACATACATCCTCATTGGCATCAATGTATTTACTCTAACTGCCCACTGTTGCCACTGGTTCATAAAGACACTAAGGACAGGTGGCAAGGTCTTCTTAAGAGAAATAATACTGTTCAGTTCCCATGTATGTTCTGTTAGCGTATGGCTCATCGGTGGACTAGACAATCAGGATGTAGCATTTCAAGTATAGAACTGTTCAGCAGGAGAAACGTTTCTAGGGACAAGTGACTGTTTCCTGCACTAATTATATACAAAGTGTCTCTTTACAGCAATTTATTGTCCCTTAATTTATGTCGAGTTCAGAGAGAGAGAGAGAGAGAGAGAGAGAGAGAGAGAGAGAGAGAGAGAGAGAATACTCAACAATTACAGCTGCTGATTAAGACCAAAATTGATTCACCTTGATAAGTTACCCCCCCCCCCCCCACCCCCACCCAACACACCCACACACACAAATCTAGTAAACTGTTTTTATTCCACAATTTGTTTCTTTAGGCTTATAATTCCCGTTTTATGATCCTAGATGGTTTTTGTTTTTAGTTTTTCATGTTGCACAGTATATCAGTGTGTGATTGATGTTTCAGTTTCTCTCTCTCTCTCTCTCTCTCTCTCTCTCTCTCTCTCTCTCTCTCTCTCTCTCTCTCTCTCTCTCTCTCTGTGTGTGTGTGTGTGTGTGTGTGTGTGTGTGTGTGTGTGTGTGTGTGTGTGTGTGTGTGTGTGTGTGGATTCACTTTAAATAATTGTCAACGCCGAAAGACGCGCGGTCGGAAATTCCTGGGACATTTTAAACACCACTTTTGGGTCATAAATGATATCATTAAAATCATTGAAACAAGTTCATATCTAGCGAATGGAGCCAAAATGTGCGAAAGTTAGTTTGATTACATTCGCAGTCTGTAAAAAGTAAGTCATCAGTACACGATCGACTGTTTTGCCGACATCAACACTGGGGAAGCGTGCACGTTGTTACTTGGAAACTAGATCTAGATCAAACATCAATGGCGCATACGCGCTCATACGGAAAGACACAAATGTGATCAAACTCACTTTTTGTGGCATACATTTCCGACCGCTAGATATAGTCTAGGACTGAAGCTCTAGATTCCAGTAATTGTCCACCTTTCCACTTCCATTGTTTGCAAGTTTTTGTTTTGAGGTGGGCAGCCACAATCCATTAAGCAGGAGCTGACCTGAGATTATGCTGCACTTTTGGAGGGTCCGCAGAGCCCTACAGAATAAAGTGGTGTGGAGAAGGAAAAATGTAGAAAGGAAAATTTAGACAGAGGGGAAGTGTGCAATGTATATTAACTAATTTGGGGTAGGCTATCCGGCCACACCAATCCGGCTACCGTAGCGGTCCCCGGGATTACACATTTTTTATTTCTTCCAAATGTTGCTTCTTTTTTCTTCTTTTTTCTCTCTCTCTCTCTCTTTTTTTTTTTTTTTTTTTTTGAGTTAGTGTTACCCCCTGTTATTTACTTCAAACAAAAAGTGTGCCTTTACTGAAAAAGTGCGATGTGTTCTCCAAATGCAGAAGCAGTTTGGTAACAGTGTGCTGGGAAATATACACAGACAACAAAATGTTCAATGTGACGTCAGGACAATAAGAGTGGCTTCCCATTAAGTCTTTATTTAACAAAAAACAAAACAAACAAAAAAGCAAACCCGTGAGGGCAGAGACCTTACAGGGCCGGTACAGGCAAAGTATGAGCCAGCCCGTGCCCGTACGAGCCTTTACCACGCCCGTATGATCAATGGAAGTGATAATGTCGATGTGTGGAGTGCCGATGGAGGTGTGCGAATGTGACAATAACGTTGAAGGCAAATGACTATATAAGTGAATACAACTGACTGTCAAAATGAGTGAACGTGATGAAAATGGTGGATGAGTGAAATTGATGAGAAAGACGAATGCAGAAGTGTATGGAAATAAAGAGAGACGAATACAGTGACGACGAAGGTGTTTACACGTAACACTGAAAGCGATCACTTTGTTTGTTGTTCAGACGAATGGGAGTGCTCCAGATTCCACACGACGTGTCAAGACGGAAAATGTATCTTCAAGTATAATGTGTGTAACGGCCAATCCGAATGTGGCGACGGTTCCGACGAAACAAACTGCTGTAAGCTGGTGATTACGACAGTGGTGTTGGTGGTGGTTGTAATAGTAGCAGCGTTAGCCTTTGATGTTGAAAATATATGTGTGTCTTGTCTGGTTCCCAGAGTTTACGATGCTGAAAATGGTGCGTGTCTTAATTGTCCAGTTGCCGATTCATGTGATGAACAGAACACCGGAACAGACGATTCATAAAAAGAGTGAAGGTGACAATAAAAGTGAACGGAAGAGATGGTGATCAATGGAAGTGATAATGTCGATGAGTGGAGTGACGATGGAGGTGAGCGGATGTGACGTTGCATGCAACTGACAATATAAGTAAATAAAACTGACTCTCAAGATGAATGAACGTGGCGAAAATGGTGGATAAATAAAAATGATGAGAAAGACGAATGGAGTGAAGACAGAAGTGTATGAAAATGAAGAGAGACGAATACAGTGACGATGAAGGTGTTTACACGTAACACTGAAAGCGATCACTTTGTTGTTCAGTCGAAAGGGAGTGCTCCAGATCCTCCTGGAAGTGCCCAGAGGGGAAATGTATCCCCAAGCGTTTTGTGTGTGACGGCGATAAAGACTGTAGCGACGGTTCCGACGAAGAAGACTGCGGTAAGTTGGTGATTATAACAGTGGTGTCGGTGGTGGTGGTAATAGTAGCAGCGTGAGCCTTTGATGTTGAAAATATATGTGTCTTGTCTGGTTCCCAGATTTTACGATGCTGAAAATGGTGTGTCTTAATTGTCCAGTTGCCGATTCATGTGATGAACAGAGCACCGGAGGAGAAATTTTCCTATCCGTTACATATCTTGGTGCACTCTTTCTTCATACTTCACTTTGACGTCACCAAAATGTTTATGACGTCACATACAGAATAACAGGAAGCTCCCAGTTTGCGTACACTTCACAGATGAAATGCATGTGGATTGCAATGATTTTGGGCACCGGATGTTTTTGTTTCTGTGGAGTGAACATTTCAGGCGGTATTGCAGCATTCTAGAAAGAAAACAAAAAAAGAAGAAAGAAAGGAAGATCAAGGTGGGGCGGGGGGGGGGGGGGGGGGTTAGGTGTGGTCAATTGGGTTTTACCCATAACACAGAATGATTGGTAAAATCTGAGAAAGCTACTTCCTTTAAGGCAGTCGTTAGTTAAAGTGTTATTTAATGAACTATACTGACATGAAAATTTTTGTAACATTTTATATATATATACACAAGATGTTTCTGTAGCGTAATAGATTGTATTTTGTTGTTTTGCTGTTCTACTTCAAGCTTTTAAAATGGTTTTTATTTGTACAGCATCAGGAAATATTTTGATGTTTGCATATTACAAACATAGCAGACAGAATAAACTATAGGAATCGTAATAATCTCAAGAAAGAAAGAAAAGAACTAAATGGATTGCGTATTTATTATATATATATAAAAAAAAATCATTCTGATAAAGCTTCATACTAATTTTACGTACAGCAACCCCAGCTGGGTCTGGTAGTTTTAAAACACTCCAATACAGCATTTGTACACTATAAAATAGCAAGCTAGTGAACACATTTAATAAAGACTAATAGAATTAGACACAGGTTTTATAGTTTACGTGCGGGTTCATCTATGTTTGCAGGTGTTTTGTTACTTTTTGTTTTATATATATATACAGTACTGAGATATATTTGATATAACCTTAATGGTTGACTGGGCGTAAAACACCGAGTTACTTACTGAGATACTTAAAATCACAATGTATGTAAAACCTTTTTTTCTGATTACATACAACACCACAGAAATAGAATGAACTGAAGTTAGTTTTTTTGCTTTCACAGTTTCTTCTGCTGGCATGCAAACCACACAATATTTTACTACACACTTTTCAGTTTTATGGATAAATCACATAATTCTCTATTACATGAATTGCTCATTGGTAGCCTAAATGAAGCTGACATTTCTCCAGAGTCAAATTATGTGCAGACTCCACAAACGTGTGTGTGAAGCGTGCACTAAAAAGTGTCAGATCCCTCAGTGCTGAAGTTGGACACTACATGGGAGAAGAAGTGTTGAAGTTGGACATTACATGGAAGAAGAAGAAGTCCAGCGAGTGAGCTAGTCTTGTCAAAAGAGGTCTAGTGGTCTTCTAGTCTTGTGCACACAAAAACGATTATGTTATTTGCTGTGTAATTATGAAGAAAAGGGTTTGAGAAAAAGAAGGAAAAAAAAAAAAAAAAGTGACCTAGGGTGAACCGTCGTCTTTCTTCAGGATTTTTCTCAGAAAAAAAAAGAAAGAATTTTGCAGGAGAAAATGAGATGCTGCAGTTAAGTTAATAAGGGCCAGTAGAGCCAGCCAGATGTTGGTGAATATGTGGTAGGAACCCTAGGTGATGACTTGCAAACTGTGCTATTGCTTTCCTCTCCAGTGAACAGAATGACTACCTTAAAATAGTCACTCTGCATACACAAAAACATGTGCACACACTCACACACACACACACACACACACACACACACACACACACACACACACACACACACACACACACACACACACACACACTTGTCAAAAGGAAATATGAATGAATTTTGGTTGCACATTTTAAGTGTTCTCATGTTCTTATGAAAACATAAGAAAATTTTCTTATGAGGACATAAACAAATGCTCGGATGATTTATATGAAAATACATTTTAGCATCATAGCATTCATTTGAGTTTCCCCCCCAGTGGTTGACTGGGCGTAAAACACCTAGTTACTTACTTTTTTCCGCAGAGATAAACTGTTCATGTCAAATCTGTAATGTTTTACATGAGAATAATCCCCAAAACATCTTTGCTGTTGTATTCTGCTTTCAGTGACCTTGAGTCTTGATACAATTTCTGCAAAGAGATCGAGAGAGAACCCCCGAAAAAGAAAAGAAAAGACAATGGACCCCCCCCCCCCCCCAAGAAAACTCACAACACAACACACACACACACACACACACACACACACACACACACACACACACACACACACACACACACACACACACACACACACACACACGCACACACACACACAAGAAAAGAAGGAAGAAAGAAAACAAGCCATAATCCATTAAGCAGGAGTTGATTGGAGATTATGCTGCACTTTTGTGGAGTAGAAAAAAAGAAAGAAAGAAAAAAAAAACTTTAGAAAAAGGGAAAGTGTGCAATGTTTATTAACTAATTTAGAGTAGGCTATGTTACCCCCTGTTGTTTACTTCAAACAAAAATTGTGTCCTTACTGTAAAAGTGCGATGTTTTCTCCAAATTCAGAAGTAGTCTGGTAACAGTGTGTTGGAAAACATACACAGACGACAAAATGTTCAATGTGACGCCATGACAATAAGAGTGGCTTCCCATTAAGTCCTTCATTAACAAACAAACAAACAAAAATACCGCAACTACAAAAACAAAACACAAAAAGCAAACCCGTGAGGGCAGAGACGACCTTACCATGCCCATACAGGGCCGGTACAGGCAAAGTTTGAGCAAGCCCGTGCCCGTACGAGCCTTTACCACGGGCATGTTCAATGGGAGTGGAGGTGACAATAAAAGTGGACGGAAGAAATGATCAGTGGAAGTGATAATGTCGATGTGTGGAGTGCCTATGGAGGTGAACGGATGTGACGATAACGTTGAATGCAACTGACGATATAGCTGAATAAAACTGACTCTCAAGGTGAGTGAACGTGATGAAAATGGTGAATGAATGAAAGTGATGAGAAAGACGAATGCAGTGAAGAAAAAGTGTATGAAATTTGAGAGACGAATGCAGTGACAATGAAGGTGTTTACACGTAACAATGAAGTCGATCAATTTGTTTCTTGTTCAGTTGACTGGAAATGCCCCATGTGGAGCTTTCAGTGCGCAGACGGGAAATGTGCAGCCAGCGAAGATGTGTGTTACGCCGAAGAAGAAGACTGTTACGACGAAGCAAACTGCTGTAAGTTGGTGATTATGACAGTGGTGTTAGTGGTGGTGGTAATAGTAGCAGAATGAGCCTGTGATGTTGAAAATATATGTGTCTTGTTCCCAGATTTTACGATGCTGAAAATGGTGTGTCTTAATTGTCCAGACCAACAAAGTTACCCGTTCTTTAAATACAACTGTGCACCACATACATACCCATTCAGGCTATTGTCTCCTAAACCACCGACCTACCCGTCAGTTAGTATGTCAAAAATAAACAACGAGCTAACCGTATGCCTGTAAACTCGGGTGATAGTCACACACACAAAAAAACGTTTATCCACAGAAGCATTTTCTTGCTATTCTTCATGGTTCACTGCAAACATGTTGGCACAGTTATGCCTCTCCCTACCCACAAATATTTTACATGATTAATACACCTGTGGTATCTTCTCAGCTGTCCACATACATATCCACTAAGGTAATAGTCTCTCTAGACTAGGAGGTGAGTGTAGAAGTAGATCTTCGTGGTTAACCGGAAAGAAAGGATCAAGATCAACATGATTGGTGGGTATAGGTACGTCTGTCAGTAGAGAGGTAAGTTTACATATCAAGTTGGACGGAAATCATGACTTACTCCTACACAACACACATGTGCGCACGCATATCTTATACACAAATGCCAACTCTCTCTCTCTCTCTCTCTCTCTCTCTCTCTCTCTCTCTCTCTCTCTCTCTCTCTCTCTCTCTCTCTCTCTCTCTCTCTCCATGAATGTGCCAGAGCAACGCGCACTGGGAATAAATAATAACAAGATTATAAAATAAGGTCAAATGAAAGACTGAGCACAGTTTGGTTGTTTGGCTGTCGCTAACACACCGATCACTTGCTAAAAGAGCGTATTGCTTGAGGGTAAAAGCTGTTCTGAAATCTAGAGGTTCTAGCCCTCATGGCTCTGTATCTGCGTCCTGAGGGAAGGGGCTGGAAGAGGTGGTTGGCTGGATGCAATGTGTCCTGAACTATGGCCATCGCTTTGCGGTCTGATCGCAGGGAGTGAATGGAGGCAATTGGTTTCATGTCACTGCCTATGATTTTAGAGGCTGTTCGAACTATCCTCTCTAGTTGATCTTTGTCTTTCTGACACGCGCTGCTGTACCAGACAGTGATGGAAAATGTCAGAATGCTCTCATTTGCAGCGCGGTAGAACTGAGTCAGTATGGAATGACTGACTTTGAATTTCTTTAGCTGTCTCAGGAAGAAAAGTCGTTGGTGGGCTTTCTTGATGGCGGAGCTAAAATTCTCGTCCCATTTTAGGTCTGAGGAGATGGTTGTGCCAAGAAATTTGAATGATTTTACTTCTTCGACTACCTCGCCAGCGATAGTGAGTGGAACAAGAGGTGTCTTTTTCTTCCTAGAATCAAACACCATTTCTTTCGTTTTGGACACATTTAACTCCAAGTCATTCTCAGAGCACCAGCCAGCCAACCTCTCAACTTCACCCCGGTAGGCCGACTCATCAGAGTTGTGGATCAGACCCTCCAGTGTAGTGTCATCTGAAAACTTAATCATGACTACAGAGGGCTCTGATGACACGTTGTCATTTGTGAACAGCGAGAACAGCAAAGGTGAAAGCACACACCCCTGAGGGGCACCGACGTTGAGGGTGATCTCCTTGGAGGTCTGCTTGCCGATTCTCACTGACTGTGGCCTGTCCTGGAGGAAGTCCAGAATCCACACGCACAGAGACCTCTCGACGCCCATGTGGATCAGTTTGTTAAACAGCTTCCGTGGGATGATCGTGTTAAGCGCTGAACTGAATTCCACGAACAGCACCCTGGCATAAATTATGTGCCGGAGGACTCGAGGTGCTGCAAAATGTGATGCAGGGCAAGCGCTACATCGATGGATCTGTTGGCCTGGTAGGCGAACTGGTGCGGATCCAGCTGATGATCAGTGGCTGCCTTGAGGGACCTGAGAACCAGGCGCTCGAACACTTTCATGACCACGGAGGTCAGAGCGACCGGTCGGTAGTCGTTCAGGCTTGCTATGCTGGGCTTCTTGGGAACCGGCACTATGGTGGAGGTCTTGAAGCATTGTGGGACGTGGCATTGCTCAGCGACTTGTTGAACAGAGCAGTGAACACTGGAGCCAGCTGGTCTGCACACGACCTCAGGGTGGCAGAGGACACGTTGTCAGGGCCTGACGCTTTCCTGGGGTTCCGGCTCCGGAAAAGGCTTCTGACCACCCTCTCCTGTATGACGAATGGCGTTCCCGGTGGCCCTGGCACAGCGTCAGACCACAGGTGAAGACTGGGTAGTGGTCGGGAGGGGAGATCAGGAAGAGGCGGCTGATGACGAGCAGCAGCAGAAGGTCCGGTTGGGGGTGCTGGGGGCGATATCTGATGACCAGAGGGGGGTCCGGTGGAAGGGGGTGGGTGGGGCTGGGGGCTTGAAGTGACAGCTAATGACCAGAGGCCGGTCCAGTGGGAGGGGGAGTGGGGGTGGGGGCTGGAGGTGACAGCTGATGACCAGAGGCCGGTCTGGTGTGAGGGGTGAGGGGGGGGGGGATGGGGTCTGGAGGCGACAGCTGATGACCAGAGGCAGAGGTGTGTCCTGTGGGGGGGAGGTCCGGCAGTGGGAGCTGGAGTCAGCGAGGAGGGAGGGTGAAGGTGAAGGGGCTCCGCAGCAGCAGAGTACTGCCTGTCAAAACGGGCGTAGAACTCGTTCAGTCGGTCTGGAAGCGTTGGGTCGATGCTGATAGTCGCCGATTTTGCCTTGTACTGCGTGATGGTCTGTAGGCCTTGCCACACAGTATGAGTGCTGTTGGAGGCGAACAGATCCTCCAGCTTGTCCTTGTACTCTGCTTTGGCTCTGGCAATCGCCCTGCGCGCGTCGTACTTAGCCCTCCGGAACTCCTCGTCGTCGCCACTCCTGAAGGTAGCGTCCTTAGCCACGAGTTTCTTTTTCACCTTTTTCGTGAACCACGGCTTGTCGTTAGCGTAGACACATTGTCCGTGTGGGGATGCACGATTCCACACAGAAGCTCACGTAGGCTGTCACAGTGTCTGTGTATTCGTCGAGATCGGTACACGCGTGCTCAAAGACGCTTCAGTCCGTACACTCGAAGCAGCCGCGCAGTGCCTCTGTACTCTCGGGACTCCACTTTGTCACGGTCTTTTTCACCGGCTTGACAGTTTTGAGCGTTTGTCTGTAAGCGGGGATCAAGATGATGGTGTTGTGGTCAGATTTCCCTAGTGGATCACGGGCACTGGCGTATACCGTGTAACAGTGGCCAAGTGTTTTGTCTTTGCGTGTTGGACAGTCCACGTGCCATTTGTATCTTGGTAGTGCTTTACTGAGGCACGTGTGACTGAAATCGCCAACGACAATAACAACACTGTCGGGGTTTGCATTCTCCACAGCTAGAATCTGATCTGCTAGCTGATTAATAGCTTTGGCTGCATTCACCTCAGGCGCAGTAGAAACGATGACGGGTATATCTTCTCGATTAAGCTGAATTAAAGTATGAAAATGAACAGGTATGGTCATGAACGGGTACATGTGTGGGTAGGTACACAAGCAGTTGTGATGACAGGGAGGATTTAGTCGTTAGACGAATGACAAGCATGAAGATAAACAGATAAATAGAGTCATGCAGCGCAGTAGAAACGTTGACGGGTAGATCTTAACAGTTAACTGGAATTTAAGTATGAAAATAAAAAGGTAGGGTCCGGAGCGGGTACATCTGTGGGCAGGTACACAAGCAGTTGTGGTGACAGGTAGGTATTTGTTGCTAGACAAAAGAGAAGTATGAAGACAAACATGTACATTTATTTCGGGGTAGACCTGTGTGTACGTACCCTAGCAGATGAGCGGAAAGGTAACTGTGCATGTTATTCCGAAAAGGAAGAAATAAACTAAACAGGTATACTGATGAACGGATACATCTGTTGACATGTACAGCTATAGAAAAGTTGACGGGAAGATCTTAGCGGTTAATCAGGTAGAATAAAAGTATGAAAATGAACAGGTAGGGTCACGAACGGGTACATTTAAGGGCAGGTACACAAGTAGTTGTGGTGACAGGTATTTATATTTATATTCGGATGGATCTGTGGACGGGTACCCCACTAGATGAGTTGAAAGGTTAGTGTGCAGGTTATGCCGAAAAAAGAAGAAGACATAAAATGAACAAGTATAGTGATGAACAGGTACATCTGTGGACATGTAGAGTAGTAGAAAGGTTGACGGGTAGATCTAAACGGTTAATCTGAATGAAGGTATGAAAATTAACACGTACAGTCCTGAGCGGGTACGTCTATGGGCATGTACACAAGTAGTTATGGTGACACGTAGGTCTTTATGGTTAGACGAAAGAGAAGCATGAGGGTAAACAGGTGAATTTATATTCGGGTGGATCTGTGGGTAGGCACCCCAGTAGATCAGTTGAAAGGTCATTGTGCAGTGTATGCCGAAAAAGAAGAGGTTTAGTGATGAACAGGTACATCTGTGGACATAAAGAACAATAGAAACGTTGACGGGTAGAACTTAACGGTATGGAAGTAGCTGTGGTGACAGGTAGGTCTTTATGGTTAGACAAAAGAGAAGCATGAAGGTAAACAGTTTGTTTTTTGGATGGATCTGTGGGTATGTACCCCAGTAGATGACGTTGAAAGGTCATTGTGCAGCTTATGTCGAAAAAGAAGAAATAAAATGAACAGGCATAGTGATGAACAGGTACATCTGTGGACATGTAGAACCAGTAGAGCCGTGGGCGTGTAGATGTAAACGGTTAATCTGAATGAAAGTATGAAAATGAACAGGTAGGGTCATGAGAGGGTACGTCTATGGGTATGTACACAAGTAGTTGTGGTGACAGGTAGGTCTTTTTGGTTAGACGAAGGAAAAGCATGAAGGTAAACAGGTAAATTTAATTTCAGATGGATCTGTAGGTAGGTACCCCCACTAGATGAGTTGAAAGTTATTGTGTAGGTTATGCCGAAAAGGAAAAAATAAACTCAAAAGGCATACTGATGAACAGGTGCATCTGTGGACATGTAGAGCAGTAGAAATGTTGACGGGTAGATCTTAGCGGTTAATCGGAATAAAAGTACCAAAATGAACAGGTAGAGTTATTAACGGGTTCGGATGGATCTGTGTGTAGGTACCCCAGTAGATGAGTTGAAAAGTCATTGCGCATGTTATAACGAAAAATAAACAAAATAAACTGAACAGATGTAGTGATGAAGAGGTACATCTATGGACATGTAGAACAGTAGAACCGTGGACGGGTAGAGCTTAGCGGCTAATCTGAGTGAAAGTATAAAGAAAATTAACAGATAGAGTCCTGGGCATGTACACAAGTAGTTGTGGTGACAGATAGAAACGTTGATGGTTAGATCTTAGCGGCTAGTTGGAATAGAAGTATGAACATGAACAGGCACGGCCATGAACGGGTGCATCTATGGGCATGTAAAGGAATAGTAGAGTCAAGAAGCAGGCCTTTGTGGTAGCTAGGATACCCGAATAGGAAAGCATTAATGTAAACATATTTATTTTCGGGTAGGTATGTAGATGTGTACAGCATCAAAATGAACGGGTATGTATGTTAAACGGGTAGATCTGTGGACATGTAGACTGCTGGGTGAGGTGACAAGTAGATCTTCGATCATGGCTAGCAAGAAGCGAATCATCAAGATGAACAGGTAGATTTATTTCCGTGTATGCCTATGTGTACGAAGACCATTAGATGACTTGACATGTAACTGCACGTTAAGCAGGAAGGGACAATGTTAATGAACATCTAAGTTGACGCCATTTCGGATAGCATTTATTGTGTTACATGATCTTGTAATTTCTGTTAATAATTGTTCATTTATATGAGCTCAAACTTCTTTTCTGTGTATTGCTTTTTCTTATTTTAGTGGATTCGCTGCACAATTTACACACACGAAAGAAGGGAACATTATGCCACGGGGGGTTTGCCGCACCCGGCGACATGCCTTGTTTGCAAGTACAGCGAATCCGTTCATAGAAAGATTCCTGAGCTTGGGATCGGTAGTCCACAAAGGTCGCCACGCCTTTTCCTCTGTTATGTTTTCCACACAACAAACGCTCCACGGCAGAAGAAGCTGAGCGACCTGAAAGTTTGACATCTCATAGTTCACGTGGTCCACAACAACACGCCGGGGCATACGTTTAGTCGGACATTTCACGGATGGTCGTCACCACAACGAACCCAGCAGAGTGTGTAATTATAGTCCTGCAGGCCTCCCTTTTCCCTGTCATAACTTTCCGTCTCCTCGAGATGACTGGTTTGCAGTGTCCTTGCAACAGAAGCATAAACTGTTCTGATGGCGGGCAGGGCACTGCACGAACGTGTGTGTAATCAGCTGGAAGATTCTGAAAGCATCCGCATTTCACCCTCATTTTCCGCCTGCCGAACTAAGGACACACCTGTGCTGTGAAAAGAGTAATTTACTGTTGTGGAGGACGGGTTGTTGTCTATGTTATCGATCACGGCTGCTCTGAAATCATTTTAGCATGTTTGTTGGCACAGCAATGCTCTCGTCAAAATTTCGACATAATTTGTGTGTGCTGCGTCAGGTTGAAATTGTAAGCACCTGAATTGGAAATGCTCGGACGAATACCTCAAAATTGAGGATGGCATCAACAAGTCATCTCCTTCTGGTTTCAGAATGGGGTTTAAAACCTGAAAAATGGGAACGGAAGTTTGTATCTTTTGTGTCTCTGAAGTGATGACTGCTTTGGTGACTTCGTATTTTGGAAGGCAATCGATTGCGAATTTAACAGCGCAGCCTTATGTTATAATTGCTTGGCTTCTGATTGCTTTGTCATATACTATCCAGTCAGTATAAAACTTATTAATGTTTTCTTTTCATTTTTTTTTTCCTTGGAACAATTTCGACATCAGAATAGTTGAAGCATATCAGATTCTGTATCGCATGCAATATTCAAGGCCTCTCCAGTGTTTTTGTCAAACACAAGAACCACTTCTTTACCACGATGTGTTGAGATAAGCTCAGACCCAGCTGCTAAGATTTTCTCACACAACCTTGAGGTGTGCACATAAACGTCTGTTTGCCCGGCATCCTTCAGGCGGGAATAATACAGCTGGCCAAAGTATGGCATGCTAAAGCTGACACATTCTATCTGACCTCTGAAATCTTCACAATGTAAGCAGCTATAGTTCAGCAAAGACAATAGCACCTACGTGTCTGATTTCACCCTCGCATTTGTCAAGCGCAGGTTAGGGCTTCCTAAGCAGATGTTGAAGCTGCTGTGCGTGTCTGAGTACTTCCACACCCAAAGGCAAGGTAGAAATGTTGTGGAAGGAATCCAGCAGTGCCTGGTGGTCCATGAAAGGGGGGGGGGGGGGGAAACAAAAAACAACAACAACAACAACGACAAAACAACAACAAAACAGATTGTCTTGGATACGAAACGAGGAAAATTTCATTTTCTTGTTTTTGCCTTTTCGGCAAACCATGAGGGGTGCACATAAATGTCTTGAAATTGTTTTGAAATGCGTTGTTTTCGTTTTAATGTTTTTTTTTTATATATAAAAAAAAAATTATGAGCATGATTTATGCCATGAAGCCCTGTGGAAAACTGCTTCAAGTCCCTTTACCTCATCCAAGATCATCTTAAATAAGTATATATAAATTTTCGGTACGATTTTGTTTTTAATAATGTGACAAAATGACCCAAACCGCTCAACATACTTTATACTTTATGGCGTTGTCTCAGGCACGTAATCTACTCAGGCGTAATAATTTGTGGGGCAACTTAACTGATGACTGTGTGAATAATTTTATGTCTTTCTATGAATAAATCTCCTAATCGTGCTATGTGTACTTCACTATAGTGGATGGGACCTGTAGCTGCCGTTTACTAATAATGCTCGACGATGGACCGAGGTGCAAAGTGTTGGGTGACAGTTCTTTCTCGGCGTATTGATCCGATGCTACTACAGGAAATATTTTAGTCATCGTAATAATAATAATGATGAAAAGAAAAGAAACCCTACCGGCCGGTGGCACGCCAAAAACACACACTTACGCAAACAGGCAGCACTTAGTAGAATATTTAAACGTGTGGTTCCGGTGGACTGCTCTTATCAATCAAAAAAGAAGTATCGGGTACCTTTTCTTTTACTTGTCCAGTAACAGCTTTGCCAGTTTCCTATCGCAGACGTCTAACCTTGTGCACCGCTCTCTCCACCTCTCCACCTGGTCACCCAGGTTAACCAGCCACGACCTGTATCTACGTTGTCGGTCTCTTGCCAGTCGAGCTAAACGTTCTTTTTATTTTGGTCCTCCGAAGATAAATGGTAGTAACTCCAAACTATCTGTGCTTTGATTGCATAATCTTAAATATATGGAAAAGAACTATGAAGATATAAAAACCGTTTCGTTCTCAGTTTTTCGTTGCTTTCGTTCAACGGGGCATTTGTTCCTTATAATAGCACATGAAAGAATGTATTTATTATCTATTAACACAAAAGAAGGCGGCACACAAAACAAAACACATTCCCCGTCCCGTGTTCTCTTGTTGTGTACATATTCCTAGTCATTCTTTTCAGTTTTGTCATTCTTGCCATCAGTAACTATTTCTACAGCCACTGTTTCCTTTGACTCTTCCTTCACCGTTCTATAATCTTTGCTGTTCAGTGGAGTACTAGTGTCAAACGGGCTATTTGAAGTGCACAGACGGGATATGTTGTCGACAAGGATGATGTGTGTAACGGCTACACCGACTGTTCCGACGGTTCCAACGAAAGAAACTGCCTTAAGTTCGTGATTATGACAGTGGTGGTGGTGGTGGTGGTGGTAATAGTAGCAACATGAGCCTTTGACGTTAAAAATATATGTCTTGTCTGTTTTCCAAGTATTGTGATGCTGAAGATGGTGTGTGTGTCTTGTCCAGTTCCCGGTTCTTGTGATTCTGGAGATGATGTTGGTCCTGTCTGCTTCCCAGTTCTTGTGATGCTGAAGATGGTCTGGGTCTTGTCTAGTTCACAGTTCTTGTAATGCAGAAGATGATGTGGGTCTTAATGGTGCAGTTGCCGATTCATCTGATGAACAAGGCACCGGAAGACACGATTAATAGGACGAGTAGTGAACGGAAGAAATGATCAATGCAAATGATAATGTCGATGAGTGGAGTAACGATGGAGATGAGCGGATGTGAATGCAACTGACGATGGAGTTAGGTGAAAAAGCGAATGCAGTGACGACACAGGTGAATGAAAGTGAAGAGAGACGAATACAATGTTAATGAAGGTGAATGCATGTAATAATGAAAGCGTTTTGTTTGTTGTTCAGACTAGCATGTGTACGCGTGCCACTCGGACGAATTGAAGTGCCCAAACGGGATCTGTGTGTACAAGAGTCATGTGTGTAACGGCTACAACGACTGTGGCGACGGAAGTGACGACCTACCCGAGAACTGCACCGACATCCAGCCGCCTCAGTGAGCTGTACCGCTTGATCCTGCTTTTGAGTCGCGCACTTCATATGAGAATAGATCCGTTTTCAACGCTGAAAGTTTCATCTTCACTTTTCTGTAGTGTGTGTGTGTGTGTGTGTGTGTGTGTGTGTGTGTGTGTGTGTGTGTGTGTGTGTGTGTGTGTGTGTGTGTCTGTGTGTGTCTGTGTGTGTCTGTGTGTGTGTCTGTGTGTGATGACATAGAAAAGTACGTTTTTCACCCTTAAGTTTGTGTTGTTCACCCTCGCTCTGTCCCACTGTCTTTCTCTCTTTATCTCTCCCTGTCTATGTCTGTCTCTGTCTGTCTGTCTGTCTGTCTGTCTGTCTGTCTGTCTGTCTGTCTGTCTGTCTGTCTGTCTGTCTCTCTCTCTCTCTCTCTCTCTCTCTCTCTCTCACACACACACACACACACACACACACACACACACACACACACACACACACACACACACACACACACACACACACACACACACGCACACACACGCACGCACTCCACACACACACACACACACACACACACACACACACACACACACACACACACACATTCACGAATGGAAAACAACAAGAGAGAATCAAATAATCTTTCGTTTATATCCACCCCCCCACCCACAAAAAAACAAAAACAAAAAACAAAATTGATTTGGAGCGGACATGCTGTGGTAATATAGAGAAACGTACGCCGAAGTGGCTGCCAAATGGGCTGGGGGGGGGGGGGGGGGGGATGAGCAAACCAGTTTTTGCTTGGATTTCCTTATTTTAAGTTGCACTACGGCTTGTATCTCCTATAGCACACAAAAAACACATGCTGCAACCTATCGGAGTGTGACCATCTGAAACAGAACGAGGCCCAGAGCGCCTGTGCTGAATCAACAAACAAGGGAGTTAATTAGCGCTCGAAAGACGTCACACATAATTATCACAACAAAGACCTGACTCGGCTACGGTAAATCGCATCTGGCATGCGAGTAGGTACAACATACATAAACTCCGCTACAGGTACATCCTCAATATACACGGTACATGAACTCCAAGAGAGGTACATCCTCAATATACAAGGTACATAAACTCCACCAGAGGTATATCCTCGATATAGAAGGTACATAAACTCCACCAGAGATACACCATATATGTATATATATAAAATACCCATGTAATACTAATGCTACTGGAAGAGTAAGGGTGACGGTTGCTAAATAAAACATGTCTTCCCAAATGGCTGTTTCGGTCTGATATGTTCGCCCACATAAAGATATAACATGGTGTCAGAAGTGGGATATGTTTCAATCTAGAAGCATCCTGATGAAGAGAACCCAGGTGAAGCCAGATAAGTACATAGATGAACAGTAAAATGGATACTGCGGCAAGTAATCCTAAATTTAATTGGGATAGTGCTGATCTGGTGGGAGAATGGAAAGCCTTTAGACAGCATGTAGAGTTCACGTTCAAAGGTCCATCGAGGGCGATGAACGAAGAAGCGCGGTGCTGCTATTTGATGCTGTGGGCAGGCGAGAAAGGAAGAGAATATTCTCCACATGGAACATGTGCGTACTTCAATTTGTGCGTAGTTCTGTTGCACGTGAGCCGTATGCTATTGGTTGGCCTTCCTGCATTATGACACAACCAAGACCTGTAGATGACGAGTCTACTTAGAGTGTGAGAGGTAATGTAGGGTCGTAGAACCTGAGTACTGGAGCTTGTGTTGCCAGTTTCTTCAGCTTGTTGAAATTGTTCTCTTCGGTCTCAATCCACTTCCACTCGACATCCTTCTCCGTCAGTTTTCTGAGAGGAGTGCTGATGTCTGCCATGTTGGGCATGAATTTCTTCAGATATTGGATGAATCCGAGAAATGTCATTAGTTCTCTCTGGTTCTGTGGTCGCTTCATGTCTTGAACTGCTCTGATCTTCTCTGGATCTGCTTTCAGACCTTCCCCAGACAATACATGTCCGACATAGGAGATCTGGTTCTGTTGAAACTTGCACTTGCCTTTGTTGAACTTCTGACCACATGCCTTTGCCTTGTCCATGACCTGCTTCAGGCACATGTCGTGTTCTGCTTGGTTTTTCCCCGCATCACTTTATCGTCCATGACGGCTTCACTTCCATCAATGTCTTTGCTAAAATATTTCGTTTTCCGAGACAATGCCAAATGGAACACAGAGGAAGCGATAACGTCCGAACGAAGTGTTGAACGTGTACAGTTTGGAGCTTTCTTCGTCAAGTTTCAACTGCCAGTAACCTGAAGTTGCATCAAGTTTTGAAAACACCTTTGCTCCCGGCATGTTCTGTACGACTTCTTCAATCGTCTTCATGGGGAAATGTTCTCGCTTGATCGCTTTGTTCAAGTCTCTTGGGTCTATGCAGATTCTAAGTTTCTTGGGTGTTTCTACAACGACCATGCTGTTCACCCCGTCTGTTGGCTATTCTTGCTTCTTGATCACGCCATCATTCTCCATCCTCTGGAATTCTTCCTTGACACGATCATGGAATGCTACTGGTACCTTTCTCGGAGCATGTACCACAGGTGGAACACTTGGGTCGAGCTTGATTTTGTATTCTCCAGGAAGACAAACAAATCCCTTGAATGAGTCTGCGTACTCTTCTGTGGTATCAACACCAACTGAGCAAAGTCTCTCAATGAGTCCTAGTCTCTGGCACGCCTCAACACCTAGGATTGCTGTGCTGTCCATTTCTGTCACGAAACATTGGACATTGTGTTCTACATTCTTGCAAACACATGTGAAGTTTGTTGTCCCTAGTGTCTTGATGTGATTTCCAGAATATGATGTTAGTCTTGCTCTTGACTTTGTCATCTACTTGTCACTGACTTGACTGAGTGTTTTGAATACTTTGCGCGAAATGTTATTGCACTTAGCACCTATGTCTAGCTTAAAGTTCACTTTGACCCCTTCAACCTCCATGGTTTTGTACCAGCCTGTGTTCACAGCACTAATGTCTTTCTGATTTATTGTCCCAACAAAGTATTCTGTGTCTGAGCTATCAGAGTCATCAACTGTGTTCACTCTTTGCTTGTGTGAGCGATTGGTCACTTTCTTCTTTGTCCTACTCATCTTCTCGAAGTGATTCTTTGCGTTACACTTCCGGCAGACTTTACCCATTGCTGGACAGGGAGCATCACCATGTTGCCTACCACATCTACCACATGTATATGTAGCTGCATTTAACTTTGTGTTTCCAGTTCTTCTTCACTGCATGTACACCTTGTTCACTTTCATCTGTCGTTTCTTTGAGTTGTTGAACTGAAACTTCGTCCACTCTTGCTACCCCTATGGCTCTTTGCAGAGTTAATTCTGAACCAATATCAATGAGCTTCTCATGTACTTTAGTGGATTTTGTGCCAAACGCGATTCTGTCTCGCACAATGTCATTTTCAGCGTGTCCATACTCACAGTCTTTCACTAGCAGTTTTAATGCGGTTACGAACTGTTGGAAAGTTTAACCTGGTTCTTGACTCTTGCTGTGCAGTCTGCATCTTGCGAAAATTGGGTTTGACTTGGGTTGTACCTAGGCCTGGAACTTATCATAGTACTCTTGCAGAACTTTCTGTTGTGCATCAGTCATGTCCCATGTGGAGAATATTCTCTTCCTTTCTCGCCTGCCCACAGCATCAAATAGCAGCACCGCGCTTCTTCGTTCATCGCCCTCAATGGACCTTTGAACATGAACTCAACATGCTGTCTGAAGGCTTTCCATTCTCCCACCAGATCAGCACTATCCCAATTAAATTTAGGATTACTTGACGCAGTATCCATTTTACTGTTCATCTATGTACTTATCTGGCTTCACCTGGGTTCTCTTCATCAGGATGCTTCTAGATTGAAACATATCCCACTTCTGACACCATGTTATATCTTTATGTGGGCGAACATATCAGCCCGAAACAGCTATGTGGGGAGACATGTTTTATTCAGCAACCATCACCCTTATTCTTCCAGTTGCATTAGTATTACATGGGTTACTTCCCTTGCATCCTCTATATAATATGCATGTGTTGCTTCACAGTATATGACACCACATGTGATGTTTACATGAACTATATATATCAGAGCAACCCACACGCACTGATGAATTAGCAGTCTTGATGAAGCACATTTGGTCACAGTTCTTTGGGTGCCTACATGATAACCGACTTCAATTTTCTGGTTCAATCCGTTGATTCTGAAGCTCCACTGGAATGTGAAAATATCAATACTTAACATACCATTAACACTGAACAGGGAGGTGGCCCCCCAATCCCCTAACCACTCCCATTTTTTTAATTATATATATATATGGATGGAATATCTAGTGAAATGTTTTTACATGAGGTGTAGAACTTGAAGCTCAGTGTATACTTTAGCAAGGAACATAGAGAATTAATGATTTGTTCTTTCTTTTTCTTTTTGCTACAGTTTTATTCTGTTATACTTCTCACTCTTTCTGTCAACGGGCAACTTTGTTTTTAGATATCAGTGAGACATCTTCAACCCAGTAGAGAACAAATCCCTGTCCACCAGCAAGAGATGCTTCGTTTAGTTTGAGACAGTACAAAATAATTGTATGCTGTGAATATTTTACAAAATGCTTTTATTTTTTATTTCTTTAATGACGTTAAACATTTGTGTGTGTGTTGCGTGCGTGCGTGTGTCCGTGCGTGAGTGCGTGCGTCTGTATGTGTGTATTGTATGTGTAGTGTGTGTGTGTGTTGGTGGGTGTGTGTGTGTATGGGTGGGTGTTTCATGATATTTTGTATAAATACGTGTGTCCATTAGTGCATAATCCAAATCGGGATACTGAGATAGTGATGTCCAAATGGGGAAACTGAGATGTTGTCCAAATGGGGATACTAGTATGGCGTTCCCATGGGAAACTCGGGTGCTTTTCCGAAGCGTGTGGTCCTGTGTGTTCGAGCTCCACAACAAGCATACACCGTACATTAGAGGCAACACGTGATGACAGGCCGGATTTGGAAGTCTCCCCAGGAAAGGCTTATGTGCTGCCATTTGCACGCCCGGCATTCTGTGTGTGTGACGTCATGAACAACGTATTTCAGCCAGGTTTCCGTGTGGCAGAAGTGTGCATTGCGTCATGAGCAACCCCCCACCCCAACCCCCCGCTTTTTTTCTTCTTTCTTTCTTTCTTTCTTTCTTTTTCTTTTTCAGCTGAAATAATTACTGTTACTGAGACATCGAAACAGTTGTTACTTTTTCCTTTTGTGTGCGCGTGGTCGGATAGGTTAGTGTTGTAGCACTAAAGCATCATCAATATCCTCCTTCTGTAACTGCTAACCCTTTAGATTATCCATTAATTTGTGCTGACCGAAACAAAATCAGCATTACCAATATCCTCCTTCTGTAACTGCTAACCCTTTACATTATCCCTTTCTGCTGACCGAAACTAAGTCAGTCTGAACAAACTACAAATGATCTGGTCTAAGTGTGGTTCATCTACCTTCTACAGCGGAATTCAAGGAAATCGAGGTGATCCAAGGTGGTGGGCTATATTCAAGTATAGCTGTTCTGTGTTTTTTCATGCGTATGGCGTCACTCAAACATTACCTCCCTTTGTTGATTTCCACCGTACCTGTCAACACTGTCAGTTTAATTATTAGTGAATCTCTGTCGGTGTGACAGATGATGACGTGGTGTGTGTGTGTGTGCGTGTGTGTGTGCGTGCGTGCGTGCGTGCGTACGTGCGCGAGTGGGGTGGGGGGTCGGGGGGGGGGGGGGGGGGGTTGCTTTCCTTTCGTAAAATTCCCAAACCGAAACACAAGTATTTGAATTATATTCTCTTCCAGGTATGACAATGTGTACATCTGGCAAACTGACAGTGGAAAAATGAGCGAGGAATAAAAAGCTAAAAGAGAAATGTATAGAGACAGTACGTGTGCAGTTCAGCAAAGTGGTCGTTAAACAGTCAGAACATCATCGGAGATGGTCGTTAAAAAAACAGAACATCATCGGAGATGGTCGTTAAACAGTCAGAACATCGCTGTAGGTGGCCGTTAAACAGTCAGAACATTATCTGGGATGGTTGTTAAATAGTCAGAACATCATTGCCGTTCGCTGATAAACAGTCAGTACATCATTACAGGTTGTCAGGATATCGTTGCAGATAGTCGTTAAACGGTCAGAACATCATCGCAGATGTCCGAAATTGTCAGAACAGCGGGTCGTCGTCGTGTGCATGGAATTGCGAGACAGGCCAGAGTCCACACTCCGAGCATCGCTTTCCGGCACCTTCCTCCAAAGGAAGGATGTCGTAAACCAGTGCTTGGAGTCCTGTCACTGGCGGGAGCTGCCACAAGGATCATTATCAAAAGTCTGCTTGTGGTACTTGTGGCAGCTCGCGCCAGTGATAAAGTCCTGCCCCGATCCTCACGCGCACGTCACCTGGTAGAAGTAATAATCAACAGTAAATTCATAAAGCAACTTATGGCCGCGGGCGCCCTCAACAGTAGTGTCCATCAGGGCACAGCTCTCACTTCTGGAACTGAAGATGGCGCCACGATACGTCTTCACGTTGCGACACATTGATTTTTGTATTAGTCAGCGTCTTTTGATTGTAAGTGGAGGAGTTGGCAAAGACGCTGATTTGCGAAAATTGACCCGTAAAAACGCTAGCCTTGTTGACTGTGTTATTGCGTCGCCGTGTGTTTTTCCATGCATTTGTGACTTTTATGTTGGTGATTTTGATGAATGTTTATCTGATATTCACTGCCCTGTATTTATAAAACTGAAAACTGGTGCTGATAGCCATGAAACAATCCATAACGTAAACGTTAGTCAGGGTATGATGGGGTTTGCTAAACCTGTTTGGAGACCAGGAGCTGAGCGTGATTCTTTAGCTGAAATTGACGAGGGAGGAGTAGAGGTAATTTATGATCGCGTGCAAAAGTTGCTAGAAAGTACTGACAGTATTAACCAGTCTGATATCGACGACATAACGGATGGTATATGTAGCTTGTTAACAAATGCAGCTGTTCGACTGGATACAGTATGTACCAGAGCCAGGCCTGTATGAGAGAGGATAAAGGCAAACAAATTCAAAATGAGCCAAGAAGACAGGGGATAAAAAAGAGAGAATAAAAACCCTTGGTTTGACGCAGAATGCAAGAAGAAAAGGGCCGAGTATCGAAAAGCTAAAGGTATGCATAAAAATCATGCTAATTATTATACCAAAGGAGAGAGAGTACGTGCGCATAAAGAGTATAAAAAAGTTCTAAACAGAAAAAGCCGAATGCGCACGAAAATCGTCCACGAAAGGATAAGATCATTGCGTTCTTCGGATCCACGTGCATACTGGAGAATCCTGGATAGTAATAACCGTCAAAAGAAGCATACTGTAGATGCCATTAGCCATGATCTTTTTGTTGAGCATTTTGAGAAGCTGGGCAACATCCCCGAGGAAGAACTTCTTCATACATTTGATAACGAAACTGATATATTTGTACACGATGATTTGGAAAATGATATCTCAGCGGACGAAGTTTTGAAATGTATCAAGAAGCTTAAAAATAATAAATTATGTGGGTATGACGGTATACTTAATGAATTCCTAAAGACGTCTTCTTCTAAATTGCTAATCGCAGTTACTACGCTGTTTAATATTGCACTGCAGACAGGTAAAATTCCACACGCTTGGTCTATTGGCTATATTAGTCCTATTTATAAGGGAAAAGGTAAAGTGAATGACCCAGGTAACTATAGGGATATAACTGTGCTGAGTTGTTTTGGAAAACTCTTTACTAGTGTGATAAACGATCGAACTCATTCGTTTTTAGAAACCAGTGACATTCTTGGTAATGAACAATCAGGTTTTAGGAAAGGGCATTCGACGATGGATCACGTTTTTGCTTTACATTGTCTCATTGATGTATATTTGCAGCGGGGGGAAAAGTTATTTTGTGCGTTTATTGACTATAAAAAAGGCCTTTGACAATGTGCAGCGCGGTTTGTTGTGGGAAAAACTGTTAAATTCTGGTATGAATGGGAAGGTGCTACGTGTGATACGATGTATGCTAAAGCAAAATCATGTGTGAAAACTAGGCTCTGTCTATCGCAGTTTTTTTGTTTCAAACGTTGGTCTGTGCCAGGGCGGAAATTTGTCGCCAGGTTTGTTTTCGCTGTTTTTGAACGACTTGAAAGTGTGTGTTTTTACGACTAACAATGTTCAGGGCCTAAAACTACCATTTGCATTGGCCCAGGATGTGTGTCTTCAAGATATCGAAAATAAAAATTGTATTTGTTTCTATTGTTGTACGCGGATGACACAATTGTACTAGCCGATTGTCCTGAAGATTTGCAGAGAGCGTTAAATATACTTAAAATATATTGTGAATTCTGGGGTCTCGATATTAATGTTAGGAAAACCAAAGTCATGATAATTTCAAGGGGGAAGATCAGAAAAATGCCGACATTCAATTTTAATGAGGAAACCATAGACGTTGTTTGGGATTATAAATATTTGGGAGTAAAATTTAACTATAATAACAAGTTGAAAAAGGCACAACAGTTACAGTTTTCACTTGCAAACATGGATATGTTTTCACTGTTAAGGAAATGTCGACAGCTACATTTGCCACTAGATATACATTTAGAACTTATTGAAAATGTGTGCACCCAATCCTTTTGTATGGTTGTGAAATATGGGCGTGCGAGAAGATGGATGTAATCTCAAAACTACAGCTTCGATTTTTAAAACTGAACGTAGGTGTCAAAGTTACAACCCCAACATGTATGGTGCTTGGGGAAGTGGGAAGATACCCGATAGAAATTGAAGCAAAATGCAGGATATTAGGATTTTTGTATGGTTTGTGCAATGCCTCTCACTCTGAATCGCCTAAGATTTCTAACCTAATGTTTCAGCTATGTTCTAAGTTGTAAGTTGAATTATGCAAGCGATTATAAACTCCCATGGCTTATAAACGTGCATTCGTTATTAGATAGTTTAGGATTATCTTATAATTGGTCTAACCTAATCCATACCATCGAATGTTTTAAACGGATTTATACAAGAATGTCAAAGCAGAGTAGCAGAAAATAGTGTTTGTAGTAATTATCGTTTATTTAAAAGGAAATTTTGCTTGAACAATATCTAACCTATCTCCCATCTATCCTAAGACAAAGAGTATTGAAATTTAGACTTGGTAATCACAGACTGCCAATCCAGCAAAGACG
>OY757558.1:11770378-11780378 GCA_963584105.1 Alviniconcha strummeri
GGGAACTGTGATCCAGCTTTTGATTGGGGATTTGGTGACTTGTATTTTGAACTGTTGCAAAAGACTTTTGAATGCGTGTTCTGTCCCGAGAACTTGATTGAGCCAAAACGGTTGACGGGACGTTTAATATTCAAGAACTAGCTATCAGATCCAGTTTTTGACTTGTGATTTGGTGACTTTGTGTTATCAACAGGTGCAAAAGACCTTTCAATCCAAGAAGTACTAACTATCTGATCCAGCTTTTGACTTGCGATTGGTTCGACGGGACGTTTAATACCCAAGAAGTACTAACTATCTGATCCAGTTTTTGACTTGTGATTGGTTCGACGGGACGTTTAATACCCAAGAACTAGCTAATTATCTCATCCACCTTTTGACTTGTGATTTGGTGACTCTGTTTTTTGAACTGGTGCAAAAGACCTTTAAATGTGTGATTTGTATTAAGCCTTGGCCTAAACGGTTGACAGGATGTTAAAATCCAAGAACTAACTACTTGATCCAGCTTTTTACTTGTGATCGGTGACTTTGTGTTTTGAACCGGTGCCGAAGAATGTTGAATGTATGGTTCGGTCTGAGCGTGAGCCTAAAATGGTTGACAGGACGTTAAAATCCAAGAACTAACTAACTATAACCATCTAAATACTTCTCTGTTAACTACTAACTTTTTACGGAAGCTACATATCCGTATATTTACATGTGTATTTGGATTCTTGGTTACAACACAGTTCTAAACTGCTCAGATTCAGGAGGAGAACAGCGAGACTGATCTTTTAACACTTGAGGTCAATTCGCCAAAGTGCTGACCATGATTAGTTCAAGTGATCGACCCCATGTGTTTTTCAGCATGGCCATCATGCTTCAGAGTCTGATCGCCTTGTTCGCGTTGTCTGCACAAACAGGAGCTGTGACGTCTGCTACTGACAATTCATCGGTGTCAACAAAACTAAACCTTTACAATGCGTTATCAGAATACGTGTTGCCGAACTTCAACAACACCATGAGTAGCCTGCGTGTCGATGGAAACACTGGCAGCCGTGTGTCAACAACGGCAGGTGATGTGAACACTATGGCTGTTGACAATGCAGGCGGTTCTGCCGACAGTGATAGCATTCCTACAACTGAAGTCACCTTTGAGAGAACCAGGAATGCAGGAAACGTTGCAAGTGAAAATGTATATGAAAAGACTGCTAACATCACTATGAATGCAGGCAAACCAGCCAGTGGAAGTGTACACGGATATACCGCTAGCAACACCTTGGATGCGGATGCTGTCGCCAGCGTAATGAATGGGACTGTTTCTGCTGACACTGTCACCAGCGTAATGAATGGGACTGTTTCTGCTGACCCTGCAGCCAGCGTAATGAATGGGGCTGTTTCTGCTGACACTGCCGCCAGCGTAACGAATGGAACTGTTTCTGCTGACACTGTCGCCAGCGAAAGTGTTTCTGGACAGGCCTCAGATTTTCAGACGGTCAGAAGCACGAGAGGTGCCGTGAATTCAGGTCTGGATTATGGACTCGTCACAGGAGCATCAGAAAACACTGAAGCGACTCATGCAGTGTCTGGCCCCGTTCACGCTGGAGCAGAAGACGACGAAATGATCACCGAAAGCGTATTTACATCAACTGCAACAACAACAGGTCCCACCACCGCTTCTCACCTGACCACAACATCCCCCACGTCGCTGACGAAAGATTGTGACGTCATGCTGTGCGAAAAGAATGCCGGGTATTTTGTTATTAACACAACAGCCTGTGCAGCAGACGACACAATGACAATCGTCACGTCCATGAACACCACTGTGGAAATTGTAACGAATGAGAACTGTGAAAGTGCCGAGGTCCTCTGCCTTTGGAATATCGATGGCCCTGAAATGACTTACGTTACTGTAACCATTGATCGGCTGGCGTTGGAAAAGGACTGCGGCAACAGCACCCAATCCCTGGCATTCCGCGTCGAGAATGACTTCGGAGTCCCCCGTTTTTTCGACATGTCAGTGCTGAGAAACAGAAGCGTGACCTTCAACTCCACTTCCTCCGTCTTCTTCCGCTTCTGGGGTCACAACCTTCACCTTGCTTCCGCCATAACGTTGCATTTTCTTTTTCAACATGATGAACTTGTGGAGGACCTGCCAGTGGTGCGACTAACAGACACAGTCAGATACGTGACATCGCCTGGGTTCAACGGACTGGATCGCTTCTACCCTAGTCTTTACCGAGGCGTATTCCATGTGAATATTTCGGAGAACGAGTGCGTGTTTATCAGCTTCACTCATTTTGTTTTGGAGAAGAATGAAGAGTGTTCCTATGATTACGTGGACTTTACTGTAACGGCGCCCAGCCAAACGTGGAGAAAGTGTGGACAGCAAGATATACCATCACAGGTGTACCGCTCCTCTATAAGCCTCTTCTTCCACACTGACAGCGCCACTGAGAGAACAGGGTTCAAGATGATGTACGCCATCCTTCCCAGGTCCCAAGAGCCCCAGCAGCTGTCGGAAAACCTGTACAACTGCTCCGTTCCCCATTTCCACAGCTTCAAGCCGCTGCTCAGCTGTAATATGGTGACGGAATGTGAAGGAAACCAAGACGAAGAAGATTGCATTTACCATAGCGACGAATGTGGAGACGGAGCAGCAGACGCAGGAGCCAAATGTTACAGGTTTGCTCAACGTGGCGGAAACCCGAGCTGGAGTGATGCTTATTATCAGTGCGTTAAGAACAAACAGAACCTGGTCACTCTGGCGACACCGGAAGAGTTAAGAAGATTCAGACAGATCATGGCTTCAGTGAGGAATCCGCGAACTATTTACATCGGAGCTCAGCTGGTGGACAGACGCGGTACTTTGCCGACAGAAACTCTGTACAAACACCTGTGGCAATGGGTCGATGGCAGAACAGCTTTTTTCCTTGACGTATCTGGTTCGGTCTTACTTCCCCAGTGTGCTTATTACGAGTTCGGTACAGGAAAAGTTCATTTCATGGGTTGCCGAAACGAACATAATGCAGACATAATTTGTGAGTTTGGCAAACAAAACGCAAAGTCAGTTTTTGAAAGCGGAGTGAAGCTGGCTAGCAGTATATCCGTTGGTATTGAAGAAGCAGAGTGGAACGTGAGCGTGGTTCAGTGTCTGTCAGGTCACGTGACAAGAGACTTCCTGTCATGTGACGCACGTACTGAGTGCGGTGCAGAAGAATCCATGACGTCATGTCACTCTGGAAGCGTCACTATAGCCATGTTTGTGTGTGAACGTAGCCATAAAGCTGTGGACTACACTTTGCTGTGTGACCATATTCAACACTGCGAGGACAATACGGATGAGAATTTCTGTCACTTTTCTCCTTGTTCCATTTCTGAGTTTCGATGCCAAACCGGACAGTGCATTGTTCTGGAACAATTTTGTAATGGGAAAGCGGACTGTTACGACGGTTCGGATGAAATCTGTGTAAGAATCCAAGACTATCTGGAAGTGACCACTATGCCACCAGCAGTACTGAAAGTGGATAACACAGGAAAGCCTTTCCTCTCGCAGATGACTGTTTCAGATGAATGTCCAGTCACCCACTTTCAATGCTCCCAAGGATACTGCCTGCCCATCTATCTCCGCTGCAATGGTGTGGATGATTGTCCGAACCGTGAGGATGAGGCATCATGTGAGAGCTACACGTGTTCCGGTTTCTACCGCTGTCGAGGGTCCAAAGTGTGTCTGCATGCTGACCACGTGTGTGACGGCTTGTTCCAGTGTCCTCAGCATGATGACGAGTTGCTGTGTGAAAAACTGACCTGCCCTGACGTGTGTCACTGCCAGGGTCTGGCCTTTGTCTGCACTGCCAACTTCTCAGCCAGCTCCTACCCTGCTCTTCGCTACCTGGACGCCAGTGGTTCCGGTATGGCACCCAGTGACTTGGCTCACAACCTCTTCCTGATATATCTTCGTCTGTCCGACTGCCGCATTAAAACACAACCGACTTTAGAACTTCCTAATCTGAGGCATTTAGATTTAAGTGAGAATGAACTAACACATATCTACATAGAGTATTTTGATTCCATGAAGAACCTACGAGTTCTGGTGTTGACCGGTAACCCCTTGTCATCGATAACAAAGACCGTGTTGCCGGGTCCAGGCACGCTGATGCTTGAGACTATCAACTTATCGGGTATCATTGTTGATGTGTTCAACGGAAGTGCATTGGCTGGCTGCCCAAAGCTCAAGACATTTAACATTTCGCGCAGCAAAGTGACGACAATAGATGACGAAGGTTTCAAGTCCACGCCGCTGCTGGAGAACTTGGACGTGAGCGGTTCCCCGTTGAAGGACTTCCCTAGTGATCTGCTGAAACATTTAGCCTATCTGAAGGTGGTGCATGCTGACAACTACAAGTTGTGTTGTGAAGCCATGCTCCCTGAAGACTTCAACCTGGACAACTGTCACGCCAAGCAAGACCTGGTTGCGTCGTGTGAAGACCTTCTGAAGTCCAACGTGTACCGCGCGTTCCTGTGGATCTTTGCTTTACTGTCCATTGTGGGCAACGTGGGCAGCTTTGTGGCCAGACTTTACCTCAGCAACAACGGCGTAGTTCTAGGTAGCTTCAATATCTTTGTCACCAATTTGTCCATTGCAGACTTCTTCATGGGGGTCTACCTGGCAATTGTAGGGGTGGCTGATCAGATCTACCGTGGGAAATACCTCTGGTATGGCGACCAGTGGAAAAAAAGTACGGTCTGTAAGATCGCTGGCTTTCTGTCTCTAATGTCCAGTGAGGTGTCGGCCTTCATCATCTGCCTCATCACTCTGGATCGCTTCCTGGTCCTGCGCTTTCCTTTAAGCAGCCTTCACTTCAGTCGCAACTCCGCGCTGATAGCTTGTGGAATTATCTGGGCAATAGGAATTGCCTTGGCAACAGTTCCTCTCTTACCTACGGTGTCACACTGGGACTTCTACAGTCAGACCGGCATTTGCATCCCACTGCCATTTACCTCCAGTGAGAGTTTCCAAGGTTACCACTACTCCTTCAGCGTGATGATCATTCTGAACTTCGTGCTGTTCCTGCTGATCGCTGTGGGCCAGGCCATCATCTACTGGTCTGTGCGCTCCAACTCCATATCCTCGTCCAAGAAAACGGGGTCCAGAGACGCCACCATCGCGCGCCGCCTGACCACCATTGTTGTGTCCGACTTCCTGTGCTGGTTCCCTATCGGCTTGCTGGGTGTGCTGGCCTCCACAGGAACTCCCATCCCTGGCGAGCTCAACGTCGCTGTGGCCATCTTCGTCTTACCCTTCAACTCCGCGCTGAACCCCTTCCTCTACACCTTCAACGTGCTGATGGAGAAACGCCAGAAAGCACAGGAGGTGTATTTGCTGAAGCGCCTGGAATCTAGAATGTATACAGAGCAAACACGCACTGACGCTGCGCTAACTGCCTCATTACCTGTTAGCAGATCTACTGCTATGGAACTGATCCAAACTTGGCTCAACGAGCGAGTCCTCACCAAGGAAGACATAATTCTATGCTCTGCAGCATCGGGGCAGTCAGTAACGGATGTACCTCAGTGAGCTGTCACTCAGAAAGAGTTTTGTCGCTCTCATCTTTAAGCCCGTTCTTAACTGGGCGAACTGTTTGTTCGCCGAACATACTTCGGACAGTTGGACGAAATATGATTCGTTTCTTAATTGAACTTTTAGTTTGCCGAACAGAGTTCGGACAGTTCGACGAAGTACGCTTCGTTCTTAACTGGCTGACAATGAGATGCAAGCTGTGGACCGAACTTACGTCAGAAAGGAAACTAAGAAGACGACGCTTTCGTTTTGAAGCACTGCAAGTAGCGTAACGCCACATGGCCTTCACACAGCCAACCGGCCGATAGCCGGTGCGCGCCAGATTCAAATCTGTTTTTTGCCTTTACATTTTTGATTACTTGTTGTTTGTTTACCTACTCCTTTTTATGCACCAAGCCACGTGTAATATTATTTGGCACCTTAGAATGTGTACATGTTGTTTATTTAAACGCAGGATCGAGCAAAATCATTAGCCGTTGCCTCGCTGTTGTTGTTGTTTGATTCTTAATGTCCTCGGATGTCCACTTTGTCTGCACTGACACAACAGGGACAAGATATCAGAAGCTCTTAACCATCTAAAGTTGATAAAATCGGTTTGGCTATATAGCGAATTACTTTTAGAAAAAACTCTGACATAGAATCTTCGATGTATTTACTCGGGTCTTGTGGTATTTTCGGGGATGAGTTTAAAAAATATTATACATATTTACATTATTTACAAGTCTGCTCGGTTTACAAACGGATTAAAAATGTATATATATGCAGCTTGTATTATTGCCATGCATTCTTTTATACATAATTCTTTATAAAGATTAAGTCATTGTTAAGTTAGAGTTAAAAGCCCCAAATCCGTGTTGTTCTTTTTCTAGCCGTCAAGTGCAAGGCGCGGCCTTCTCCGTTTAGTAGTGAATTGTTGATTTGACTCGATTAAAGTAATTCTATGTCGATCAATGCTTTGTAGTATATTTTGCTTCACTGAATTCATGTTGAGTAGTGAATTGTTGTTTTGACTCGATTAAAGTAATTCTGTGTCGATCAATGCTTTGTAGTATATTTTGCCTCACTGACTTCATGTTTAGTGTTTGTTTTGGGCCGAAATTAAACATTGTATACTGTAGAAGTTAAGTTTTATTAATAGACTACTTGATATCAGTGATACTGCGATAAGATAACGTGCCCCGGGCGAAAGGCCACGCCGATTGCTTTGTTGCTGGTCTTTGAGTGTGTCTTACTTCTCACACAGAACGTTGTATTATAATTGTTCTGTACCATTTTAACCGTCGGAGCGTGTATTTTATTTTGATGTAAGTTTTATCTACATTAATATTGTGTATATTGTGTTAGCTGTGATTTAGTTGTGTGAATCTGTTTATAGACAGGCACAAGTCACGTTTGCTGTAAATCAAAATAATAGGTCATGTTTGTACATTTTGTTTACATGGCTTAAAAGATTGTAACTTTAGCGTTTATTTGATGTTTTTCGTGAGTTAATTAGAGTAGTCATTGTTGAGAAAATTGTACTTGTACGGGCCGAGGAAAGACAAATGTCCAGAGGGCCGATTTGATAGTAGCGAGAGCGTGTTTTCCTTGCGGCCCACGCCGCACTGTTATCTGAGCGTGCGAGTGAGCATTTTGGGGTGCAGAGTTCAGGAGCTGTGTGAAAGGAGAGATGGCCGTACGGTTTCTGTGGACGTAAAGCAACACTGAATCATGCTTCGGCATTGGTCACAGTTTTGTCCCTAATATGTGACCTGTTCTCACGGAAGGAGTCTTAACTTAAAATTTGGGAATTTGAGATATCTGCATGTCTCAAATCTGCAAGTTTTGCTTGTTATTTTGATACTTAAATAACATTTCTACTCCAAAACATGTAGATGTGATTTGTTTTTCAAGGTTGAATGTGTGGCTGAGGCCATTTTGAGAAAATCAGCTTGAAATTTTCATTTTGCATTGACTAGCATTGAGTAGCAACAGGAGGTTTAAATGTACCAATCGTTACCAATTTTGGCACAGGAACATAACCATTGGGGCACCTGAAGACTTGATATTTCAAGACCAGTTAACTTTTAATATATTTTGTTAATATTTTTAATCCCATGCTCTTTGTTTAAAATGAGGAATGTGTGGAATACAGTTTGTGAACACTACTCACCCGGGAAGACCTTGATGTGTACACTCAGAGACTGGTGGTGGAGCAACAGGAGAGGTGCTAACAGTTGGTAAATATTACTCACCGCGGTAGACCTTCCAGGGTAGTCACAGACTCGTGGTAAAGTAACAGGAGACTTGTTAACAGTTGGTGAAAACTACTCACCCGGGCAGACCTTCCAAGGTACTCACAGACACAGTCATTATCAACGATAAATCAAAACTAAATGATTTAAGCTTTTTAAAATTCTTTTGCGAATCAAAAATATCAAATTTCTACTTTAACGATTCCACCAATTGCAATATATGAAGTGTACAATGCCCTATTACAACTGAAACAGACAGGAACCCGAGGCCTGGATGACCTTGACGGCAAAATTATTAAAATGTGTGCACAGGTCATAACTGAGACTGTTACCTACATATATAATCTTTGAATACACAAAAACTATTTTCCAAAAGCATTCAAATAAGCTAAGGTTATACCCATTTACAAATGAGGAGATAATAAAGACCCTTCAAAATATAGACCTATCTCAGTTCTGTCTGTTCTCTCAAAACCTCTAGAAAAACATTAACAAACACCTTTTATCCTATCTTAAAACAAATGAACTTGTACACCCAACCAATCTGGATTTAGGGAACACCACTCATGCCATACCGCACTTACAACGTTAGTGGATACTTTTTATAAGAACATAAACAACAATGAATTTAGGGAAGTACTTTTTGTGGATTTTGCAAAGGCTTTGATGTTATTGATCATACTCTACTTTTGAGGAAATTGCCCCTTTATGGATTATCCAATAAAACCCAGCACTTAATGTCTTCATTGTTGTCAAATCGAGAACAGTTTGTTTGTATAAACACAATTAAACCAGATTTTCTTCCCGTAAAATACGGTATTCCACAAGGTTCAGTGTTAGGCCCACTTCTCTTTTCTCTCTATATAAACGACTTACCCTTATTCACAAAAGCTTTATGTGAACTATTTGCTGATGACACCACACTATCCATTCTAGTCACTCAAATCTAATTAATCTTTTGCTTAGCTTACAGGAAAGTATAAATAATCTTCTTCAATGGACTGAACTAAATCATATGTCGCTAAACTCGTACAAAACCAAATACATGCCCATAACAACAAGACAAAACCGCCAGAACATATCTTCTCGCATACCACTTTATATTGGAAATGAGAAAATTGTCGAAGTAGTAACACATAAAGTTCTAGGAGTAGCTATTGATAATAGTTTGTCTTGGACAAATCATGTAAATGAACTAACCAAACGTGTTTCTCAAAAGTGATACCAGCTCGCAAATATTAAACATTTTCTAAATGCTCATGCTCGAAAACTATTTTTTCATGCACATATCCATGCAACCAATCATTGACTATGCTTCAACACTCTGGGACTCTGCTAGTGCAAACACATTAAAACCCCTTGTTAGTATTCACAAGCGAGACCCTTAAATTAACCCTTCTAAAATCAACATCTTTGACAGCTCACGACTATAAACTTTTAGATGTTCTTCCGCTAAAATTAAGATTAGAATTTTATAAAGGCATTATTTTGCATAAAATAGTATCTGGTTATGCACCATCAAATCTAAAATTAAACTTTCATTCAAATCAGAACAGACATTCACACAACCTTGTAGTACCCCGTCCTAGATTAATTTAAATGTAGCTTGATGTATTCTCGGGGAAACCTATGGAACAATTTACCATTATCGATTTTAAAAAAAATCAGATCACAAAGCATTAAAAAAAAAAAAAAAAAAAAAAATTATACGGTACTTAATGGAAAAAATCACAACTAAAATTGATTACGGATATGTGCACTATTTCTTTGATTTTGAACATGTCCGCATTCGTTTATATGCTCAATATTAGTGAATATGATGTATCAGATATGTATATTATCTATACATGCATGCTTTGCATTTTACTCTCTGTCTGTCTGTCTATCTGTCTCTCTCTCTAGTTAATAGTTAATATGAGTCTTTGGAATGGTAAAAATTATAAAATAAGATCTGGTGTGTGATCTGGTGATGCATTTGTGTGGAGATGTTTGTACAAATCTAGTGTTAAAGATATTTAGTCATGCCTTGTAAAGACTAGTGAGACGCCAAAGTGCATAGAAAAGTGGAGCAAAGTCCTTGCTGTTGAAACTGATACTAAGCCAGTCTTCGATAACATTTTCAGGACTACACGTGAAAAATGTCTCATATGGTTCAGTACAAATTGTTATATAATTTGCTACCCACTGGCCGCTTCCTATTTCAGCGACA
>OY757558.1:11782296-11792296 GCA_963584105.1 Alviniconcha strummeri
GAACTCTCAGAACATAACCATATCTTTTTCTCTCTCCCGAAATTGATGATAATGCTGGTATTTGTTCTGTGCAGATTTTGACCGAGTGTATCAAGTGTGTGTTTTTATATGTATAAATAGGCCGTTTGCCACGGTGCAATTTTTAAACCGTTTTGGTGTTACTTCCCCTGATTTCGGGCAGGCCGTCAGTGTTGTGACATGCGCTGTTTTGGGGAAACTAGACTGTGGCAGCCTTGAGCGATATCTTTGAAAACGAGGAATCAGTAGAAGCAGTGTTTAATTAGGTTATCAGAAGCAGTGTTTAGTTAGGTTATCTACCCATGCGAACGATATTTTAGTTGAATTCAATGCAGTCAGGCAGGCATACAGCTGAAGAAGCCAGAGACCAAAACAGAAGGGAATGATGGCGGGAAAAAAAAGGGCAGCCAACGTAAAGATTTGTGCCCTATTACTTAATATTAGTGCCAATGGGCCAGTTGTGGTGAATCATGGATAAGAAAGAAAAGGGTGAAAAGGGAAGAAAGAAGCCGCAATGACATCACACAAGGACAGACCTACATGGATGTAGCCAGACCCCTGCCCGGGGAAAGAGGAAAACCCTGCACACTGATCACAACAATGGTAGCCCCTGGTGAGATTCAATAACTGATTTCTCACCGAGGTTTCACAAAAAGAACCAAAAGGTTTATCTTAAGTTTGAGATCAAACTGAAGTTAACCGTGAAGACCATATCGAAAAGCAATTTTTTTTTTTTTATAATGTAAAGAAATGGTGTTTAGAAAATGAGCCAAACACTGAATTGAAACATGTACTTTTTTTCCATAGTGTAAATGATTAACAGTAAACAAAAGTGGCCTGTGTGTGAACAAAAAAAAATTGTTTACACACACACACGCACGCACGCACGCACGCACGCACGCACGCACGCACGCACGCACGCACGCACGCACGCACGCACGCACGCACACACACACACACACACACACACACACACACACACACACACGATGAAAGAATGATTACACTGTATTAGAATATGACAAACATGTGAAACTGCACTGGGTGGATGTAATAAAATTATGGTTTAGAATATGAACAGGAAAGGAAGTAGGAATGAGTGTGAAAGCCAGCCTTACTGCGGCGGATGTACTTGGCAAAGAGAGAGAGAGAGAGAGAGAGAGAGAGAGAGAGAGAGAGAGAGAGAGAGAGAGAGAGAGTCAGAATTGTAAGCTGCCCGATATCGGAGGCATGATCAGCCATGTCAGGGCTTCATTGTCCAAGGATTGAATGGAAAATGCTGCTGTCAGTTCCCCTGTGGGCATGCAGACAAAACGGCCTCTTAATGCCGTGACTCATTGTTGCTCACGCCCTATGTACCAGGCTAGCTGACCATCCCGACACTCAGCCGATAGTAGAAATTACGCGTCTCTGCCCGAGGTGCGAAGCCAAGGTCAAGGTCGCAGCTCCGTGGCAAACGGCCTGCTCTGTGTGTGTGTGTGCGCGCGTGCGCGCAAGCGCGCGTGCGTGAGTGCGTGCGTGCGTGTGTGTTCGTGCGTGCGTGTGTGTGTTCGTGAGTGCGTGCGCGCGTCCGTGCGCGCATGAGCGTGTGTGTGCGCGTGCGCGCGTGCTTGTCCGTTCGTATGCATGCATGTGTGCGTGCGCTCGCGCCTTCGTGTTTGCACGCGTGCACACGCAATAATGTGTAGACAGTGCATAATACCAGCGCAAGCAGTTCATTAAAGACAGCCTTTTTTTATTCTTCTTGATTTAGGACCTGTCGTTCGAGCTTAGAGTGATAGCATTTGTCCTTTTTTTCTTCTTTTTTTCTTGGAGCTTACAGCGAGAGCATTTGTCTGTTTTTTCCCCTTTTTTCTTGGACCTTAGAGCGACAGCATTTCTTCTTTTTTTTCTCTTTTTTTCTTGGAGCTTACAGCGAGAACATTTGTCTGTATTGTCCCCTTTTTTTCTTGGAGCTTAGAGCGACAGCATTTGTCCTTTTTTGTCTTTGTTCTTGGAGCTTAGTGCGACAGCATTTGTCCTTGTGTGTGTGCGTGCGTGTGTGTGTGTGTGTGTGTGTGTGTGTGTGTGTGTGTGTGTGTGTGTATGTGCGCGTGCGTGTGTGCGTGTGTGTGTTTGTATGTGTGTGTGTGCGTGCGTGCGTGTGTGTATGTGCGTGTGTGTGTGTGTGTGTGTGTGTGTGTGTGTGTGTGTGTGTGTGTGTGTGTGTGTGTGTGTATGTGTGTGTGTGCGTGCGTGCGAGTGTGCGTGTGTGTGTTTGTATGTGTGTGTGTGCGTGCGTGCGTGTGTGTATGTGCGTGCATGCGTGCGTGCTCGCGGAAGTTTGTTTTGACTGTGTTTTGGTCTTTGCCTCGTAATGGGCTATGTGCTCAAATTTCGAAAAATATCCCATAAAAGAGTACATTGTTATTGTTGTTAATAATAATAATTGTTGTTGTGATGGTGTGGAGTGGTAGAATACAGACAGCAGAGTCAGTCAAAAAGAGAGACCACAGCAGCTGTACGGCAATCGGGATTTATTTGACAGCAAACAATTTTTTAGCACTCCCAAAATTCAGATTCAGATTCAGATTCTTTATTCACCAAATTTTTCAACACGGAAAGTGTCTCGAAAGCGGTAAGTATACAAACATAAGCAAACAAGAATGACACAATCAACGAGCATAATTAGAGGTATACAAACACGACCTAGTTCATTTACAGCAAACGTGACTTGTGCCTGTCTATAAACAGATTCATACAACTAAATCACAGCTAACATAGCGTACTCAATATTAATGTAGATAAAACTTACATCAGAATACAATACACGGTCCGACGGTTAAGATGGTACATACTCATTTTAATACAACGTTCGGTGTGAGGAGCAAGTCACACTCAAAGACTAACAATAAAACAATCGGCGTGAACATTCGCCTGGGGCGCGTTATCTTATCGCAGCATCGCTAATTTCAAACTGTCTGTTAATAAAACGTAGCTTCTACAGTACACAATACTTAATTTCAACCCATAATAAACACTACACATGAAGTCAGTTAAGCAGAACATTATACTACAAAGCATTGATCAACACCTAATTACTTTAATCGAGTCTAGACAACGATTCACTACTAAACAGAGAAGGCTGTGCTTTGCATTTGACGGCTATGAAAAGAACAGACCTAGCGAGGCATCGGCTACTGATTTAGCTCGCTCCTGCATCTAAATAAACAACACGTACACATTTTAAGATCGAATAGATGCCAAATTATTTTACACATGGCTTGGTGCATAAAAAGCAGTAGGTAAACAAACAACAACCGATCAAAATGTGAAGGTAAAAAATAGATTTGAATCTGGCGCGCAACGGCTATCGCCGGTCGGCTGTGTGAAGCGGAGAGACTTTAAGCCCGTTCTTAATTCAAAATTGGGCGAACATTTGCTTCGACGAACATAGTTCGGAGTATTCGTCGAACTTTACTTCGTTTCTTAATTGTGCTCATAGTTCGCCGAACACGGTTCGGACAGTTCGACGAACCATACTTTTTTTTTAACTGGCTTATAATGAGATGCAAGCTTCGGCCCGAACTTGCGGTAGAAGCGCAGCAGACAGCGTGATCCAAAATGTAGGCTAAAGTTAAGTCGTCAAGTCAATATACTGTAATCTTCCCTCACAGGGTAATTGAACTATAGCTACTATGTCATTCTGGGTCCCAGAAACAAGGCTGCGCCTCCCACAAGTCAACAAATAAACATATTCCCTCCGAAGCGAGTGAAGTACCTGCCGATACCGTTATTTTTTCTGTCTTTCTTCCTCATACACAGGAGAGCTCTCCACTCTCAGCCAGTCAGAGACAAGGTTCGTCGAATAGTATCATTGGCAGGGGCTGCCACAAGTAACATTTATGTTGCGACAAAAGTTCGCCCAACTATATTCGCCGAATACTTCCAACTATGTTCGCGAACTAATGTTCGGCCAGTTAAGAACGGGCTTTACGCTACATACACGTAGTGCTTCAAAACATAGTGTCGTCTGCTCCTGTTCCCGGGTTACTAGCGGTACAGTAGCAAAATTGCACGGATCTAATAACCGGGGTGGGATTACCGTAAACATTTGCGTAAAGCGCACTTGCTCACATGGTTATTATGATTATTAAGCTGCTCCATTATCAACTCGCGAAGCCTGTACGTAGAACCGATTCTGTAAGACAAGTTGAATATGTCAGTACCCTCTAAAACCCGTTCTTAATTGGGCAAACATTTGCTTCGCGAACTTAGTTGGGAGTATTCGTCGAACTGCGACGAAGTAATATTCGGGATCCAAAAAGCTTCGCTCAGCAAGTTCTGGGAATATTCGCCGAGTTCGGCGAACATTGCCTCTGATTGGTTGAGAGCAAAGAGCTCTCCTGTGAATGAAGAAGAAATAAAAATAAAAATGGATGACGGTGTTGGTACTTCACTCACTTCGGAGGGAATTGACCTATTTGTTGACTTGTGGGAGGCGCTGCCTTGTATCTGAGAACCAGAACGATATAGTTGTTAGTTGAATTACCCTGTGAGGGATGATTAAAGTATATTGACTTGACGACTTGACTTTAGCCTATATTTTGGAACATGCCGTCTTCTGCGTTTCTGAGGCAAGTTCGGGCCGAAGCTTGCATAAGCCGATTAAGAACGAAGCATAGTTCGTCGAACAGTCCGAACCATGTTCGGCGAACTAAAAGTTCAATCTAAATTCAGATTCAAAATACTTTATTGTCCGTTGCAATCATAACAATTAAACGGAAATTTTTCTTCGCTCACACCAGCTGTGCCACATTAACAATTTAGTTAAATTACGTTGAACACATTAAAAACAGTAGCAGGTATAACACATCAAGAACAGCTGTCTCAAACATATATATATAAAATAGTATTTGTACTCAGTGACTATTCATTCCTATACTAAAATTTTCAACATCAAAATAAATGGATATGGGGGACATTTGATATCGGCACCTGTATACAATTAAATATCACACATACATTGGTTAAGAAGCGAATCATAGTTCGTCGAACTGTCCGAAGTATGTTCGGCGAACAAACAGTTCACCCAAATAAGAACAGGCTTAAAGATGAGAGCGACAAAACTCTTTCTGAGTGACAGCTCATTTAGGTACATCCGTTACTGACAGCCCCGATGCTTCAGAGCATAGCATTATGTCTTCCTTGGTGAGGACTCGCTCGTTGAGCCAGGTTTTGATCAGTTCCATTGCAGTGGATCTGTTGACAGGTAATGAGGCCGTTAGCGCAGCGTCAGTGCGTGTTGGCTCTGTATACATTCTAGATTCCAGGCGCTTCAGCAAATACGCCTCCTGTGCTTTCTGGCGTTTCTCCATCAGCACGTTGAAGGTGTAGAGGAAGGGGTTCAGCGCGGAGTTGAAGGGCAAGACGAAGATAGCCACAGCGACGTTGAGCTCGCCAGGGATGGGAGTTCCTGTGGAGGCCAGCACACCCAGCAAGCCGATAGGGAACCAGCACAGGAAGTCGGATACAACAATGGTGGTCAGGCGGCGCGCGATGGTGGCGTCTCTGGACCCCGTTTTCTTGGACGAGGATATGGAGTTGGAGCGCACAGACCAGTAGATGATGGCCTGGCCCACAGCGATCAGCAGGAACAGCACGAAGTTCAGAATGATCATCACGCTGAAGGAGTAGTGGTAACCTTGGAAACTCTCACCGGAGGTAAATGGCAGTGGGATGCAAATGCCGGTCTGACTGTAGAAGTCCCAGTGTGACACCATAGGGAAGAGAGGGACTGTTGCCAAGGCAATTCCTATTGCCCAGATAATTGCACAGGCTATCAGCGCGGAGCTGCCACTGAAGTGGAGGCTGCTTAAGGGAAAGCGCAGGACGAGGAAGCGATCCAGAGTGATGAGGCAGATGATGAAGGCCGACACCTCACTGGACATCAGAGACAGAAAGCCAGCGATCTTACAGACCGTACTTTTTTTCCACTGGTCGCCATACCAGAGGTATTTCCCACGGTAGATGTGATCAGCCACCCCTACAATTGCCAGGTAGACCCCCATGAAGAAGTCTGCAATGGACAGATTGGTGACAAAGATATTGAAGCTACCGAGACCTACGCCGTTGTTGCTGAGGTAAAGTCTGGCCACAAAGCTGCCCACGTTGCCCACAATGGACAGTAAAGCAAAGATCCACAGGAACGCGCGGTACACGTTGGATTTGAGAAGGTCTTCACACGACGCTAGCAGGTCTTGCTTGGCATGACAGTTGTCCAGGTTGAAGTCTTCAGGAAGCATGGCTTCACAACACAACTTGTAGTTGTCAGCATGCACCACCTTCAGATAGGCTAAATGTTTCAGCAGATCACTAGGGAAGTCCTTCAACGGGGAACCGCTCACGTCCAAGTTCTCCAGCAGCGGCGTGGACTTGAAACCATCGTCATCTATTGTCGTCACTTTGCTGCGCGAAATGTTAAATGTCTTGAGGTTTGGGCAGCCAGCCAGTGCACTTCCGTTGAACACATCAACAATGATACCCGATAAGTTGATAGTCTCAAGCATCAGCGTGCCTGGACCCGGCAGCACGGTCTTTGTTATCGATGACAAGGGGTTATCGGACAACACCAGAACTCGTAGGTTCTTCATGGAATCAAAATACTCCATGTAGATGTGTGTTAGTTCATTCTTACTTAAATCTAAATGCCTCAGATTAGGAAGCTCTAAAGTTGGTTGTGTTTTAATGCGGCAGTCGGACAGACGAAGATATATCAGGAAGAAGTTGTGAGCCAAGTCACTGGGTGCCATACCGGAACCACTGGCGTCCAGGTAGCGAAGAGCAGGGTAGGAGCTGGCTGAGAAGTTGGCAGCGCAGACAAAGGCCAGACCCTGGCAGTGACACACGTCAGGGCAGGTCAGTTTCTCACACAGCAACTCGTCATCATACTGAGGACACTGGAACAAGCCGTCACACACGTGGTCAGCATGCAGACACACTTTGGACCCTCGACAGCGGTAGAAACCGGAACACGTGTAGGTCTCACACGATGCCTCATCCTCACGGTTCGGACAATCATCCACACCATTGCAGCGGAGATAGATGGGCAGGCAGTATCCTTGGGAGCATTGAAAGTGGGTCACTGGACATTCATCTGAAACAGTCATCTGCGAGAGGAAAGGCTTTCCTGTGTTATCCATTTTCAGTACTGCTGGTGGCATAGTGGTCAGTTCCAGATATTCTTGGTTTCTTACACAGATTTCATCCGAACCGTCGTAACAGTCCGTTTTCTCATTACAAAAGTGTTCCAGAGAAATGCACTGCCCGATTTGGCATCGAAACTCAGAAATGGAACAAGGAGAAAAGTGACAGAAACTCTCATCCGTATTGTCCGCGCAGTGTTGAATGTGGTCACACAGCAGAGTGTAGTCCACAGCTTCATGGCTACGTTCACAAACAAACATGGCTATAGTGACGCTTCCAGAGTGACATGACGTCATGGATTCTTTTGCACCGCACTCAGTACGTGCGTCACATGACAGGAAGTCTCTTGTCACGTGACCTGACAGACACTGAACCACACTCACGTTCCACACTGCTTCTTCAATACCAACGGATATACTGCTAGCCAGCTTCACTCTGCTTTCAACAACTGACTGTGCGTTTTGTTTGCCAAACTCACAGATTTCGTCTACAGTAAGCTCCTTTCGGCAGTCCATGTGAACAGTTTTTGTTATACCGAACTCGTAATAAGCACACTGGGGAGGTGAGTTCACACTATATATGTCGATGAAAAAAGCTGTTCTGCCGTCGACCCATTGCCACAGGTGTTTGTACAGAGCTTCTGTCGGCACAGTGCCGCGCCTGTCCACCAGCTGAGCTCCGATGTAAATAGTTCGCGGATTCCTCACTGAAGCCATGATCTGTCTGAATCTTCTTAACTCTTCCGGTGTCGCCAGAGTGATCAGGTTCTGTTTATCCTGAACGCACTTATAATTAGCATCACTCCAGCTCGAATTTCCGCCACGTTGAGCAAACCTGTAACATTTGGTTCCTGCGTCTACTGCTCCGTTTCCACATTCGTCGCTATGGTAACTGCAATCTTCTTCGTCTTGGTTTCCTTGACATTCCGTCACCATATTACAGCTGAGCAGCGGCTTGAAGCTGTGGAAATGGGGAACGGAGCAGTTGTACAGGTTTTCCGACAGCTGCTGGGGCTCTTGGGACCTGGGAAGGATGGCGTACATCATCTTGAACCCTGTTTTCTCAAGGGACCTGTCAGTATAGAAGAAGAGGCTTATAGAGGAGCGGTACACCTGTGATGGTATGTCTTGCTGTCCACACTTTCTCCATGTTTGGCTGGGCGCCGTCGCAGTGAAGTTCACGTAATCATATGGACACTCGTTATTTCCCTCCAAAACAAAGTGAGTGAAGCTGATGAACACGCACTCGTCCTCCGAAATATCCACATGGAATACGCCTCGGTAAAGACTGGGGTAGAATTGATCCAGTCCGTTGAACCCAGGTGACGTCACGTATCTGACTGTGTCTGTTAGTCGCACCACTGGCAGTTCCTCTACAAGTTCACCATTTTCAAAATGAAAATGCAACGTTACGGCGGAAACAAGGTGAACGTCGTGACCCCGGAAGCGGAAGAAGAGGGAGGAGGAGGAGATGAAGGTTATGCTTCCGTTTCTCAGCACTGACATATTGAAGACTCGTGCGACTCCGAAGTCATTCTCGACGTAGAATTCCAGGGATTGGGTGCTGTTGCCGCCGTCCTTTTCCAACGCCAGCTGATCAATGGTTACAGTAACGTAAGTCGCTTCAGGAACATTGATATTCCAAAAACAGAGGACATCCTGACTTTCACAGTTCTCATTGATTAGAATTTCCACAGTGGTGTTCATGGACGTGACGATCGTCGGTGAGTCGTCTGCTGCACAGGCTGTTGTGTTAATAACAAAATACCCGGCATTCTTTTCGCACAGCATGACGTCACAGTCTTTCGTCAGTGATGTGGTGGATGTTGTGGTCAGGTGAGAGGCGGTGGTGGGACCTGTTGTGGTTGCAGTTGATGTAAATACGCTTTCGGTGATCATTTCGTCGTCTTCTGCTCTGGCGTTAACGGGGCCAGACACTGCATGAGTCGCTTCAGTGTTTTCTGATGCTCGTGTGATGACTCCATAATGAGTGTTGTCTGATGCCCCTGTGATGAGTCCATAATGAGTGTTTTCTGATACTCCTGTGACGAGTCCATAATCCAGACCTGAATTCACGGCACCTCTCGTGCTTCTGACCGACTGAAAATCTGAGGCCTGTCCAGAAACACTTTCGCTGGCGACAGTGTCAGCAGAAACAGTACCACTGATCACGGTGGCGACAGTGTCAGCAGAAACAGTCCCATTGATTACGCTGGCGACAGCATCCGCATCCAAGGTGTTGCTAGCGGTATATCCGTGTACACTTTCACTGACAGCTCTGCCTGCATTCATAGTGACGTTACCAGTTTTTTCATATACATTTTCACTGGCGACGTTGCCTGCAGTCACAGTGATGTTAGCAGTCTTTTCATATACATTTTCACCGGCAACATTGCCTGCATTCCTGCTTCTGTCAAAGGTGGCTGCAGTTGTAGGAATGCTATCGTTGTCGGCAGAACCGCCTGCATTGTCAACAGCCATAGTGTTCACATCACCTGCCGTTGTTGACACACGACTGCCAGTGTTTCCATCGACACGCAGGCTACTCATGGTGTTGTTGAACTTCGGCAACACGTATTCTGATAACGCATTGTAAAGGTTTAGTTTTGTTGACACCGATGAATTGTCAGTAGCAGACGTCATAGCTCCTGTTTGTGCAGACAACGCGAACAAGGCGATTAGACTCTGAAGTATGATAGCCATGCTGAAAAACACATGGGGTCGGTCACTTGAACTAATCATGGTCAGCACTTTGGCGAAATGACCTCAAGTGTTAAAAGATCAGTCGCGACTGTACT
>OY757558.1:11797296-11812362 GCA_963584105.1 Alviniconcha strummeri
TCTTTTGAAAAATGGTATTAAGGGTAGACTGTATAAGTGCGTTAGAAGTATGTATGAAAATGTGAAGGCTAGAATTAGATGTGGTGCTACGTTTACAGACTATATCAACTGTACCCGTGGTGTGAAACAAGGGGATGTGTGTAGCCCTGTCTTGTTCTCACTGTTTATAAATGAACTTGCCCTTGATATTATTTACAATGGCAGACATGGAGTAAGCCTGAGCAATGATTTTGTCCAGCTAGTGATACTGTTATTTGCAGTTGACATGATATTGCTGTCTGAAACTGTTAAAAGGTAAAAACTAGTATCAAGTATACCTTATCTTTCACGAGAATATCACATGACCAAAGAAGAAGTAATATGTCGTGGGAAAAAAGGTCGGCTATCAATGGAGTAATCTGATCGTCATCTTCCGTTGTGTGGCCAACGCTATTAGAACCCGATAGTTGTTGTCTGTTCTTGCAAAAAATTTAAAGTATCAATAGCTTTCCTTTTCAGAACAAAGATGTTTGAAAAAGATTGACAGGTTGAATGATCCTTGGTAACTATTGTTATCGTTATTGATTGATTTTTACATGGCACTCTTCTACGCTCTCGAACGGATTTCACGTGTTTTTTCATCGAGCGCTTCACGTTTTTCTTGTAAATACGTTAGTGTTTCCATAATCCAGCGAACTCTGGCACGGGCTACAGGATCTGTGACGTGTGACGTGTGTAGGCGATCTTTTTGCATGTGCGGGCGTGTTCTCACGGATGACCCCGGTTTATAGTCTCATCCGAAGGACTTTTGTAGAGTCTGAGCAAAGTAAGTAAACATTTTGCTTGACGTCCGCAGAAGCGAGATGGCTTATTAGGGTTGGAGACGGGGGGGGGGGGGGGAGGGGGGGGGAAGCGAAGGCTCGACCACGTGCACCGACCCCGGAGACCGAGGAGGCCGTGGACCGCCGTTAGAATAACAACTATGTTAAGGCAGTGTCCCCTCGCCCTTGTCCAGCAACCAGTGTACCACGCAATTGCTGTTTCAACTGCTGTGCGGAGCAGACTCACAAGGACAATGTCTGTAGCACTGCTCTTGAGTAACAACTGAAGCAAAAGACAAGTCCAACTTTCTGAGCCAAGCTCCACCTCCCTGCTCTAGATATCTTCTGTGCTCTCTTGAGAGTCCAGCTCACCTACCTCCTTTGATTTCGCCTGGACCCGCAGAAGTGTCTAACTTCTTCGTGAGAGTCCAGCTCACCTCCCTCCTCTTGATCTCGCCTGGACCCGCCAACATGTCAAACTTCTTCGTGAGAGTCCAGCTCACCTCCCTCCTCTTGATCTCGCCTGGACCCGCCAACATGTCAAACTTCTTCGTGAGAGTCCAACTCACCTCCCTCCTCTTGATCTCGCCTGGACCCGCAAAAGTGTCTAACTTCTTCGTGAGAGTCCAGCTCACCTTCCTCCTCTTGATATCGCCTGGGTCCGCAAAAGTGTCTAACTTCTTCGTGAAAGTCCAGCTCACCTCCTTCATCTTGATCTCGCCTGGACCCGCAAAAAATGTCTAACTTCTTCATGAGAGTCCAGCTCACCTCCCTCCTCTTGATCTCGCCTGGACTCTGTTTCTGACGACAGATTTGGATCAGTTACAGTTTATTAAGGAAGGATTCAAGAAAACTAAAACTGTTCAATACAATCGGATGGTATTGTGGCTTTTATTTACTGTACACAGATTTGAGTTTTCAGTCTATGTGCTTGGTTGTGAATTAATCACGGATTTTTCGGGATTGGAAAGAAAATTAATCCAGTACTATTAATTTTGTAAAATGCATGCCAGAAACAACCACCCAAAACAACAACTAAAAACAACATCCCCAACAACAGCAACACACACACACACACACACACGCACGCACGCACGCACGCACGCACGCACACGCACGCACGCACGCACACACATAGACGCACGCGCACGCATTCACACGCACACACACACACACACACACACACACACACACACACACACAGAGAGAGAGAGAGAGAGAGAGAGAGAGAGAGAGAGAGAGAGAGAGAGAGAGAGAGAGAAAAAACAAAGTTGATTGACTTCTGAAACAAGATCGAAACATACAAAAGTTAAACATTATGCCTGCTTTAATCAGACAATACCACACCCCCCTCAACAAAACAACAACAAAACAACAGCAACAACAACAACAGCAACAACAACAACAGCAACAAATGAAGAAAAGAAAAAAGAAAAAGAAAAAAGAAAAAAAAAACGCATATACCCATTTGTGTGTTTTGATTCTGTCATAATGCTCAGGTTTCGCGTGTACACTAGCAACTGCTTAATCGCTAGATGCAGGACCTCAGTACTTCGTCACAGCCAACAGCTACAAGGTTATTTTACCACAGCATCACATTTTCATCTCAGTCATCAGCAAATGCCATGAAGATGCATTGCCAGTTCCCTGAACTGTATCATTTGCACTTGGTCGCATGACCCGAGTATTTCGTCTTACTCGAAAGACTAAAAGCTCGGTGGAAGAGGCAATGAATGGAAATGGAAAATGGCAAGCAGCTTCAAAGTTGTTTTGCTTAACGATGAAAAATGACGTGGGCTTCCCTCTCACGATGAAAGGGGTAAGGCAAGGTGACCGAGCTTGGCAGGGCAAAGGGTGAATCTGCAGGAATTGGCAAATGGACTTGGCGTGTCGGATCTCAGTTTTCTTTGAGCTCCAGCAGCAGAGGCAGAAGAGGAGGAGGAGGAGGAGGAGTGGGGTTGGGGGTCTAGACATGAGGGATGAAACGGTTATCTTGCTTTCCGTCCTCTGGTTCAAAACTCGCCCCGTCTCTTTGAGCAGTGAAGGGCACCGAAAAGCAAAGGACCTGCTTCGCGTTGAGTGATGTCCGAGGAATCGCTGCCCGACAAGGCCTCATGCGTTCTGACAGAGGAATAAAACAACCATTGATATCAGCAACGGCAACACCACCGCCACAACCGCCACGACAACACAAAGTAATAAACTAGCTGAGACAAGCCGCACAGGGTGTCAATAGCATCAGCCAGAAAACTATCTTCTTAACCGCTCTTATCGCGTGCCGTCTGCACAGTACAAGATGTGCAGGCTACGAAGACCTAAACCACGATTCAACTAAACAACAACCCTGTGTGTGTGTGTGTGTGTGTGTGTGTGTGTGTGTGTGTGTGTGTGTGTGTGTGTGTGTGTGTGTGTGTGTTTGTATGTCTTTGTCTCTGTCTCTGTCTCTGTCCCTGTCTCTGTCTCTCTCTGTCTCTGTCTGTCTCTGTCTGCCTGTCTGTGTCTGTCTGTCTCTGTCCCTCTCTCTCTCTCTCTCTCTCTCTCTCTCTCTCTCTCTCTCTCTCTCTCTCTCTCTCTCTCTCTCTCTCTCATATACCTCTGATGACGGCAGTTATAACAGTCTGATTAATGACAAGGCATACTGTTGTTTTAGTTGCGTGTGTTTTTGTGTTGTGTTAGAATGGCTCCAGCTGTGGTGTGACTGACGACGGAGACCGATAAATAGGAGACTGTCTTTTCCTTGGTTTCAGAACGGAGATAAACATGACCGCAGGAGCACATCTGGAGCAGATCAACTGATGTCGATGATCTAACGAGTCGGATGTTAACATGCAAACAGGGATGGCGGCGATTACCAAGACCATCGCTTGGGCATGGACCTGGGCGTGTATTTGTTTCCTTACGGTGAGTCTTGGCATCCTTCTTCCTTTAATGTGTTGTGACCTTAGATTCTGAATTGTGGAATGTGAAATGAACGTGTTGTTGTTGTTGGTCGCTTTTATATAGCACTATTCTCCGCTCTCGGGCAGACTCACTGCACTCTTGTCGCATGTGATTCTGAATCAGGGGCTAACTTTTTCGCGTTTTTGAATGTCCACCGAAGTGGTGTACTCACAGCGCTGTTTGGTTGTTACATGGCTGGTGCCTCGTGAAACTGCTCTCGTCTTGGCACGTTCTGTGTACACCATACAACCGTGCACATTGTAACATCACTTCATGCAAAGCCACATACATGGGGTGCATGCGCATTAGCTGTAACATAGCTGCCACCTGCACTTTTGGCAGAATGACCCGGATCTGTTAGGTGCTATTGCGCTAACACGAGGGTGGAACGGATACCGAAATAAAGTATCGATGTTGAGGATTTGTTTCTTTCTTTCTCGAATGTTTTGCTGATTTGGGGCCTGAATGGTGGAAGAAATGTACTTTTTATTTGGTACTTGTCGTCAGTATTTGTTTTTTGTCGTCAATATATGTTTTTCTCTTTGTTGAAAGAATATTTTACATGTCCTTGTTACTTGAAAATACAAAGTGCAAAATGCGATAGCTCCGCTGCAAATCAGTCCGGTCAGAAACGCTTTTTTTTTTTTTTTTTTTAAATATATAAATGCATTGATTTGAAAACATTATTTTACAAAAATCCACTAAGCCACAAGGTGCATTTGACAAAATATAGAGTCATAACCACAGTATTTGATACAATCAGTTGAGTCATGAATATAGTAATCAGATGATGAACGAAATATTTGACGCAGATCAACTGAGTCAGTAAGACAGTGTTTCAAACAAATCAGTGTAGTACTTTACACAACATATTTTGGTCATGCAGCATTTTGCACGATCCATCCGAGTCATAAACAAGGTTAGTCAATACCTGAATGAATTGCTCACAGCGCACGCTGCACGTCTACAGATAATAAACATAAAGTTAGAAATAAATCGCTTTAAGCATAAACCTAGTATCGGATACCCCCAAAATCAATCGTGCCATCAGCTTGAGTCGTAAGCTCGGTATCTGACACAAGCTCATTTAAGTCATAAGCATAATTTTAGAAGAAAAAACACACAAATAAAATCTAAGGAGTTATAAACATAGCATTCCACACAAATCGGGAGACGATGGAAGTGGCCATGCGGTTCCCGCCCGGACACTCAGCGGTTAGTGTGTCTGCACTAGAGATTCCGGGTTCAGTTCTCACTGGACCAGGATTCAGCGCTGTGCTCTGTTTTCTAGTCTGGCCACGCCGGGAAGCTGGACTGAGCATCCAGTCCCTCCCTCGGGTGATGACGGAAATCACGTCGGACCTGTGTGGTCACACGTATAAAATGTCCCAGGGCAGTTGGAAATTGATATAATATAATTCTTTTTGTCTTTATAAAGCTTACAAGGAAATTTAGGTAAGACGTAGCCTGATGATAATCATTTCAACAAATAAAAACACATCACTAGTTCAAGTACTTTGATCTGGAAATTGTAGAAGAATGGGGGACGTTTCCTGACTATCTCAGTGTAATAAACACACATTCCAGAGTGAACAAACAAGGAATTCAATCAGCGCCAGAAAGTCGCCACACGAACATAACAACACAGACCTGAATCGCCTACGGCAAGTCTCACCTGACATATTACACAAACTCCACGAAGGGTACATCATCCTCGAAGACATTCCAGACAGCACCACAATCAATAATGACTAAAGCCTCAGACAGAGAGTGCTGCCCTTGCGGCTGCTGTAGCCTTGCAGTTAGTGATGAATGTGGTGTCAGATACAACCTGTTCTTGTGATAAAGACAGTGTTTGACATAAATGCGCTTCTCCGCGTTCGGGCTATCTGGCGCAGGGTTTCCTTCTGTTTGAACACTTGTCATCTCGAGGTGAGTCGCGCTGATATAACCGTCCTGGTTGCCTGGGCTTTAGAAAAAGAAAGAAGGCGAAACATTACTGACCCACTCCGAGATGAGCCCTAAGCGCTTCACAACAGCAATTTTAGTGCTGTTCTCCTCTTCCGAGCAGACCCACTGCGCTATAGTCGTATGCTACTCTAAATGAACGACTGTCGCTTTTTGACAGCGCATTTTGAATGCCCACCGAAGTGGTAACAGCGTTGTTTAGTTGTTACACGGCTGGTTCCACGTGAAACTGCTGCCGTCTCGGCGCATGTCCTACATAAACCATAAAACCATGCATCAGTTTACGGTATCACCTTTTTCGAAGCCACATACGTAGGGTGCACGAAAGAGCAAAACAATTCAGTACAACATCGCTAAACTCACTCAGCCAAGGACGAACATGACAGGGCCTTTACATCGAGACAGGGCACGTGGAAAGGTCGTGAAAACAGCTCGTGGAGCGTGTGGAAATGATGCCATTGTCGTGTCGCTGTTTCAGTGCTGCCTGGAGACGTCCTCCGCAGCCCAGATGTGCCGGAGCAAATCTCAGCTGCTGGAGCCGCCATTCTTCGAGCTGCACTCCTGCGCGTGGTGCTTTCACTACCTGGCTCGCTCCTCCGACATCCGGGCACTCCCCATGCAACCCTTCCTGTTCGTCGTCAACAACAGGACGTCATACCGGGCCGGAGCCGTCCTGGTCCCCAACGTCACCAATCCTAGTGACGTCAAGCGGGTGTGTGACGTCGTTTCCCAGGCAACGTGCGAGCGGTGGAAAGAGTGTTGCCTGGCTGCCCGAGACTGCTGCCAGCGCCAGATCTCGGCGGGCCCACACCTGAACGGTACGTGTGGACGTACCTGGGACGGCTGGAGCTGTTGGGACGATGCGGAACCGGGTTCAGAGGAGTACGTCAGCTGTCCTAGGTTCCTGCAGTTCTCTGTTCTGTCAAGTAAGGCGTCTCTTCCTTTCTTGGTGTGTGTGTGTGTGTGTGTGTGTGTGTGTGTGTGTGTGTGTGTGTGTGTGTGTGTGTGTGTGTGTGTGTGTGTGTGTGTGTTTCCTTACGTTAAATATTACGACAGCTGTCTGACTGGATATCGTTATCATTGGCACCTATCTCACCTATCTCTGTCTCTGTATCTCTGTCTCTGTCTGTCTGTCTGTCTGTCTGTCTGTCTGTCTGTGTCTGTCTGTCTGTCTGTCTGTCTGTCTGTCTGTCTCTCTCTCTCTCTCTCTCTCTCTCTCTCTCTCTCTCTCTCTCTCTCTCTCTCTCCTCTCTCTCTCTCTCTCTCTCTCTCTCTCTCTCTCTCTCTCTCTCTCTCCCCCCCCCCCCTTCCCTGGAGAGACAGAAAAGAAACGGAGATGGAACGCTTCTCACAAACTTCGTTCATCAGTCACTCCCATGAACGATCCATTTCAATTGTGCTCTGTCGTTCTCTCCAGCGCTGTCCTCGAAACTTCCAGAGAGTCTCCATACCTCCAACATCAAATTCCTCTTCCTGTCACAACGCGCAACTGACACCCTTCACTCCCACCCCACCACAACCCCCAACCCCCACTTCTTCTTCTTTTTTTAAAGCTTTAGAGCCCCGCTCCCCTACTCAAAAGCGCTTTCGTCAGAATCTGGCGTTGTCTCGCGGGACCGATTTCACGGCTAAGTGATCGCTGTTCAGGGCTGGCATCGAGCTTTGAGATGCAGCGGGACCTCTCCCAACACGCCGCAGAGAAACAGAAGGAAAAAAATGGAGGAGCGTGAGTGGGAGTAAGGTGGATGGGGGTGGGGGGGGGGGAGATAATTGAATTCAATCTGGAGAACAACATCTGTTGACCCCGAGACAGGCGAAAAACGTAAAGTGGCCTGACGCTCCTCTCAAACGTCAGATTTGTTGACGCAGCCCATTCGTCGCGAGTTTTCAAGGTTTCTTAGTTTAGGTGTTTGATTTGATTTGGGAGTGAAAATAAATGTCCGGGCGATGACCTGCCGGTGTTGTCTTCGTCATTCTTTCCTCTTTTCCACACAGCAATGCCGTGCTGTCGACAAAATAAGGTTTGTTTCTCAACACGCAGAGACCGTTTCAGAAAGAACGATTTTTTCAATAGCAGAAACGAAAGCGCTACTGAAATTTGCGAATGAAAAACTCTCGGCTATAACATGCAGCTAGCGTTGCCTTACCATTTCTTTCCTCTTTTATTTCCTACAACGCCGTGTCGACTACAAAACAAAAGGTGATTTCAAAACACCCATAAGGAGTATTAGCCTGAACGCTTTTTAAGGCCACAACATCAAAACACATAAAACGTCCAAAAGAACGCTTATTTATTATGACACAGACACACAATCTTTAATTTAAGGACACAGCAATTGGCAGAGTGCAAATTCTCGGCACAGATGCCGTCTTGCAGGGCAGGTAGGAACGGTTACGCTGCACAAGGTTCGTTTTTGGTCCTTGGTTGATCGCCAGAACGCTCTGGTTCCTTGCTCTCGCTGTTGCTTTAGTTTGCTGGTTTAGTCGTTATTGTTCCTGATCTTGATCTTGATCTTGATGCGCACTAGTATAAGTGCGATACGCTGACAGTACAGGACCCGATCTTGGGTACAGTACCCGATCTTGGGTATGGCGTCAGCGGACAAGGGGGGAGCACTTGATATTTTAGGGGCAGCGAGAGATTTGTGTCTTAAACCTTTCCATTGTCTTGCTGATAACTATTTCCTGTTCTAAGTTGTTCCAGTCGATGGTAGTCCTGGGGAAAAAAGAACACCTATAGACAGCAGTTTTTTGTAGGATCTACTCTATAACTCTGTGAGTTGTTTTTTGCATGGTCTGCCACTATATTGGTTGTCTTAAAGTCCTTTGGGTTGCTAGGTTTGATCAGTCTTTTGACATTTATGGGTGTCAAAAATTCATTTGGAGGGATTGTTACGTCGGTGAATTGTGGCGATATGACGATTAAAGATTCAAGGATGTTTATTCCTTTAGCTTCTTGCGGGGTATGGAAGCAGAAAACATCAGAATCAACGATGCGGTAAATCGTTCAACATAGATCAAAATACGGAGAAAGAAGTACAGTTAACTCATAGATACATTTAACTAATAACAAACAATTAATTACATTTGCATAAGTAAAACATTAACTCAGTAATAACAGTCTTTGACTTTATGTCATTTTGGCTTCCTTCATAAATATTTACAAACCGATTTTTTCCCCACAAATCTACCCAAAGTGTTGTGCTGGATGTGGCTGGAGAAACTGTCTTGGGACGTGTTTTGTACGCCAGTCAGTGTGTGCCTGGTATTTAAAGGAAGATGTTTCTGTCTTGCACACATTTGCATGAGCCCATCCATCTTGGTACTAAATGGTCCTCTCTCCCACTTTGGGGTTTTCATTTAACTCTTTCTCTGCCGGGGAATTGGGACTGGCGGCTCCAGTATCTGCCAAGAATGGCTCCAAGAGTTTCTTTGTTTGTTTGCTGTTTCTTTCTTCCTTGTTGTTGATGTTGCTGTTTTTGTGGGGTTCTTGTTTTGTTTGATGATTGTTTTCAGTTACTGTTTTTGGTTTGTTTGGGTTTGGGTTTTGTTTTGGTGTGTGTGTGTGTGTGTGTGTGTGTGTGTGTGTGTGTGTGTGTGTGTGTGTGTGTGTGTTTGTGTGTGTGTGTGTGTGTGTTTGTGCGTGTGTGTGTGTGTGTGTGCGTGTGTGTTTGTGTGTGTGTTTGTGTGTTTGTGTGTGTGTGTGTGTGTGAGAGAGAGAGAGAGAGAGAGAGAGAGAGAGACAGAGACAGAGAGAGAGACAGAGAGAGACAGAGAGAGAGACAGAGAGAGAGAGAGAGAGAGAGAGAGTTGTTGTTTTTGGGGGGTTGGGGTTGTCATGTGCCCGAATGTTGTTTAGCGAGTTTGTTAGGGCAGGGAATACATTAATGTGTTACAGTGACGAATGATGACCTGTGAATTTCTTAGGATCGGAAACAGGTTGATGACGGATAATGACTGAATAAAAGATTAACGGTATGGAATAATGATCATAAGGTACATTTGTAAAGCGCACTTTGTCACAACAGCTCATAGCGTTTTACAGTTATTAACAATTACAACAACACTAAATACACACGTGCCACAGATGTGTTGAGTCAAGCAGATATAACCTGCTCACACACACACACACATACACACACACACACACACACACACACACACACACACACACACACACACACACACACACACACACACACACACTGACAAGTGTGACGTTGGGGATGTTTTGTTTATTATATTTATTAGGAAGAGGTTTGGAAATGCGATCCAGAGTAGATTAATCAAAATAACGCGGTAACGCTTCATGAGTGGACACTTTACTTGGGGCAGGGGAAGGCTCTTCCTTTTCTTCTTCCTCTTGTCCAGGACTGAGCTGTGTCAGAGACGCTGCAAGTCCTGCAGATTAACGGGGTAAGGCGGCCTTAATGAGTGGAGAATTTCCTCAAAGACGATGATGCTGGAAAATTTCCTCAGGGCGCCATATGGATTAATGGAGCAGGATGCCCTGCAGCGAAGTGATAGCTGCCTTGGAGGAGACAGGAAAGCTCCAGTGGAAGCGAGGCTCTTTCTTCACGTCCGGGTCATCGCATCCCGCGAGTTGAGAGATTATCCCCCCGTGACTGAAATGAATCTGTATTTTAGTACCTTCGTTCGGCAATACCCACAACCGTTCTGCCACAAACATAAACACCGTGCTGTCAGTTTTTGTGCCTTCTTAGGGTGAGAGTAAAATACGGGTCTCTAAGTTTTTCTGGGCAAGTGGCGGCCTCTCGGTTTTGTGATCGTGCATTGTCGGCAGGTCGGACTGCCACAGATTCTCTCTCTCTCGCGCGCGCGCGCGCTCGCTCGCTCGCTCTCTCTCTCTCTGTTAACGGACCAAAGGGGATGGATGAATGATACAATGAAGAGTGTAGGGCTGCTAGAAAAAAACGTTAGAAAGTTATTACGTAAATTTCGTAAATCATTAGATCGTGCAGAAAGTGTGGATTATTGTTGTGCTAGAGGAGAGTATAAAAAATTGTTTCAGCAAAAGGGAAAGAAGTTCAATGAAAATGTGTTGAACAATCTTATGCAGTCAGTATCAGACCAACAGGCTTCTGGCAGAATATGCGTAAAATTTCGAAGAACAAGTATCAGCCACATAACAGTATTTCAGAAAAGGAGTGGTTTAACCATTTTCAAAAGGTGCTTGAACAAGATAACTATGATGAAGATTCTGATAATTATTTTGAAAATTGTGAAAGTGATGTCTATTATGACAGACCAATTACACGAGAAGAAGTTTTACTAGCCATTCAAAGGTTAAAAAATGGTAAGGCTGCAGGTCTTTGTGAATTACTTAAGCATGCCGGATATTTAGCAGTGGATTTTTTGGTTAAGTTTTTCAATGTTTTGTTTGACCGTGGTATATATCCAGATAGTTGGACAGAGAGCACGATTATTCCCCTCTTTAAGAAGGGTAACCAAAATGATCCAAACAACTACAGAGGAATATCTCTATGGCGATATCAGTAGTAAGTTATATAGTTCCATTATTAACAACAGGCTACAGGAGTGGATCGAACAGAACAATTTAACGGGAGAATGTCAAGCGGGGTTCACAAAAGACTACTCAACTGTTGACCATATGTTTACACTGATGGCTATGATTCAGAAACAGTTTGCCTTGAATAGAAAGTTCTATTTGGCCTTTATAGATTTTGAGAAGGCCTTCGTTTCGATATCGAGAAAACTACTTTGGTCTATTCTTTTGAAAAATGGTATTAAGGGTAGCCTGTAAAAGTGCGTTAGAAGTATGTATGAAAATGTGAAGGCTAGCTATAGAATTAGATGTGGTGCTACGTTTACAGACTGTATTAACTGTACCAATGGTGTGAAACAGGGGGATGTGTGTAGCCCTGTCTTGTTCTCACTGTTTATAAATAAACTTGCCCTTGATATTATTTAGAACGGCAGGCATGGAGTAAGCCTGAGCAGTGATTTTGTCCAGTTAGTGATACTGTTATTTGCAGATGACATGATATTGCTATCTGAAACTGTTATTGGTCTTCAGACGCAGCTTAACAATCTGTTTAGTGCTGCGTCAAGGTTACAACTTAAAGTAAATATGAATAAAAGTAATATAGTGGTTTTTAGGAAGGGAGGTTATTTAGGTGCCAGAGAAAGATGGGTCTATGGTGATTGTATGATGAAGGTGGTGAACTCTTATAAATATCTTGGTATATGTTTTTCTACAAGGCTTAGTTTTTACCATGCTTGTCAAGATTTGGTAAGTAGAGCAAAAAGGGCGCTGCTGTGTATCATGAGTAAATTATATAGAATTGACTGCAGCTCGATTAATGTTGTTGTTGTTTTTTGAAGATTTTTTGATGCTCAAGTGCAACCTATTGTTCTCTATGGAGCAGAGATATGGGGTCTGGAAAGTTGCTCATCGGTGATTGATAATGTACATTTGTTTGGTTTGAAACGTTATTTAGGTGTGGACAGGAGAACCCCAAATGATATTGTGTATGAAGAAGTTGGAAGGTTTCCTATTCAAATTAATGCATGTGTTCGCTGTATAAAATACTGGTTAAAACTGATGCGCATGGAGGAGCACAGACTGCCTTTGAGAGCGTAATAAATGTTATTGAATTTGGACCAAAGGGGAAAAATAACTGGGTGACTAATGTTCGCAAAACCTTATGTGCAAACGGCTTTTCTTATGTTTGGGATAATCAGGGTGTGGGATGTTTGAATGCATTTATTAGGGAGTTCAGACAAAGACGTATTGACATTCGATGGCAAGCTTGGGATGACCATGTAAACACAAATGATAGATTTTCGTTGTACAGACAATTTAAAACATTAGCTGGTGTTGAACCCTATTTGATGTTAAATTCAAACAGACACATAAGGTATACATTTGACCAGATTTAGATTTGGGGTGTCAGACATTAAAGTGCATAGATCAAGATTTAAAGTTTATAATGTGGATGACTAGAAATGTCCATTGTGCCTGTCGGCTGTGGACAGTGAAGTCCATTTTGTTCTATGCTGTCCTGCATTTGATGATTTAAGATACGAGTTTATAGAACCCAAATATTTCAATAACTCATGTGAATTTCGGTTGGCATTGCTCTTAGATACGCAGAATGAACGCGCCCTGAAAAATCTTGCTTTGTTTGTATATAAAGCATTCAACAGAAGAAAAACCCTGCTATTGTGTAGAACTTCAAGAAGATATGAGATATATAAGAATGAGACGAACTAATAATCATGGACATTATTGTAATATTCTCCTCTACATAACGTTTCGCTTCGGTTTTGTTCATTTGCAACATTCCAAAGTCAGCAAATTGATTACTGTGTGTGCATTGCATTACAAGGTTTATTGTGCTTACACCCCTTCAAATGGGGCTATGGCCTTAATGAATAAAATTTCCGTATTCTCTCTCTCTCTCTCTCTCTCTCTCTCTCTCTCTCTCTCTCTCTCTCTCTCTCTCTCTCTCTCTCTCTCTCTCTCTCTCTCTCTCTCTCTCTCCACCAATCCCACTACACCAACTCCAGGAATAACCTCCACGTGCCAAGGCCAAGGCGTGACTTATTTAAAGCTAGCATATCCTTCGCTGGAGCGTCCCTCTGAAACTCCCTGCCTCAAAACATAAAGTCATGTATTTCTCTTCCTTGTTTCAAACGTAATCTGCACAAATATATATCTAAGAATAACCTTTCGTCAAATTTGGACAAATTTGTTTGAATCACACGTTTGCCTAAAAAAAAAGGGGGGGAAAACAGTGTTGTATGCATGTATGCCCATGAAAGAAATTTAATTCTGATGTTTCTGCACATTTACAGGAACTATGAAACTGCATTAATCAATTGCTTAATCGTGCTTATAATATTTGTTTGTGGTATTGTCATGTTTATTTGTGTTTGTAGTATAGCAAGGACTGGCTGTTAGATAGGTCCAAATGGACCTAACGCTACTATCCTTGAGTATTAAAGTTTTCGAGTTCGTGTGTCTCTGTGTCTGTCTGTCTGTCTGTCTGTCTGTCTGTCTGTCTGTCTGTCTGTCTGTCTGTCTGTCTCTCTCTCTCTCTCTCTCTCTCTCTCTCTCTCTCTCTCTCTCTCTCTCTCTCTCTCTCTCTCTCTCTCTCTCTCTCTCTCTCTCTCTCTCTCTCTCTCTCTCATACCAAAACGCGTTTCATTACAGAACGGCAATGATGCTGGAAGAACTAATACTATTCTGTCATTTGTCGCTGTCATCGCCATTGCCTGAGACCTAGAAAGGTGCCAATTTCCAGCCACGCTAAGAGTTTGGAAAGATAGGAAACCGGAAATGGTTTCCACGTAGTTTAAGTGTCACTGTATAAACTCGACTAGCTATTAGGTTTACGCGAACTGCCAACCGCACAGTCATCTCAGGCCGGAAAATAAACTCAGACAGAATTGTCATAATCATTATTACAATAACCTATGAGGGTGATGACGTCAAAAGGTATTTCATCATAGACCTTAAAGGAACTTGCCCACACAGATTTGAGTGTGACTTTTTATTATTTTACATAGGATTTTTCTGTGGCATTAATTCCTGCATTGACCCTTTTGGAATACGCAGTTTAATAGATTGGGGATCACCCAACGGGGTGCAACTATTTACGGAATGCTTACTACGTCATAACTTGTTTTACACACGTTTTTGTAGGCTCGGCCTGCAAACAATTGACAATGGCGTCGTCTCTGGTACACAGTCTGTTCAAGCCTAATAATTTGTTTTACACACGTTTTTTGTAGGCTCGGCCTGCAAACAGTTGACAATGGCGTCGTCTCTGGTACACAGTCTGTTCAAACCTAATAATTTGTCGGGCAACTTGACTAATCGTAGCGTGAATAATTTCATGGCTTTCTTCGAATAAATCTCACAATCGTTCAATGTGTACCTCACTGTTCACTGTGGATAAAACCGGTAGCTGCTGTTTACTAATCACGCTCGGCGGTGGATTGAGGTACATGATGTTTAGTGATGAATTGTTTTCAGCGTATTGAGCGATGCTACTACAGGGCATTTTTTAAACACAATTTTGTAATAATAATAATATAAAATCAAAATTAAATGAAAAAAACAGGCGGTCGGTTGCACGCCAGAAACACGCGAACAGGTAGTAGTAGAATAATTATTTAAACGTGTGATTCGGTAAGCTACCTTTGTTAATGAACAAAACAGCTATTAAAAACTATTACTTTTACGTGTCCAGTAACATTTTTTGCCAGTGTCCTATCGCAGACTCTTAACTTGTGCGTAACTCTCTCCACTTCTCCACCTGGTCCTCAGTTTAATAGCCACTACCTGTATATGCGCTGTCAGGCTCTT
>OY757558.1:11812562-11830062 GCA_963584105.1 Alviniconcha strummeri
TTGGTGTGCGCCGATGGTGCCTGTGATGAAGAAGGGAGGTGGAATACGCATTTGTGTAGACCTGAAGAAGCTGAACCGAGCAGTAAAGAGAGAGAGATACATGCTCCCCACCCTCGAAGACGTCATGCACAAACTCAGAGGTTCCACAGTCTTCACGAAGCTGGACGCGACGTCGGGCTTCTGGCAACTCCCGCTGGATGACGCGACGGCAAAGCTGACCACATTCATGACACCGTTTGGCCGGTACTTCTTTCGCCGCCTGCCCTTCGGAATCTCATTGGCTCCCGAAGTGTTCCAGAGAACAATGGAGAACATTCTCGGTGACATAGAGGGCGTTGAATGCTATATGGACGACATACTCGTTCACGCTGATGGCATGGAAGAGCATGACAGGCGTCTTGACCAGGCACTCAACCGTCTTGCTCAGACTGGACTGAAACTTAACCGAGAGAAATGCGAGTTCCGCAAAGAAGAGATCAGCTTCCTAGGCCACATCGTGAGCAAGGATGGGGTCAAGCCAGACCCCTCGAAGCTAGACGCTATCCGACAGATGGAAGATCCACGTGACGTGCCGGAACTACGCCGATGGCTAGGAATGGTCAACTACCTGGGCAGATTCCTCCCGGACCTGTCAACAGTGCTTACACCACTCAACGACCTCCTCCACAAGGACACACCGTGGACATGGGACCAGCCGCAAGCAACAGCGGTGAAGAAAGTGAAGGACTTGCTTTCAGAGGCACCCACTCTGGCATTCTACGATGCTACAAAGCAGACCATAGTCAGTGCGGATGCCAGCAGCTATGGACTGGGTGGTGTGCTACTTCAAGATCACAATGGACAGCTCAAGCCAGTCGCATACTGCTCACGTACCCTTACTCCAGCAGAAAAGGGGTATGCCCAGATTGAGAAGGAGTGCCTGGCCATGGTATGGGCCTGTGAGAAGTTTGAGCGGTACCTGGTGGGCTTAGGGTTGTTCACTGCACTGACTGACCACAGACCACTCGTCGCACTCGTCAACACCAAGGACCTACAGGAGACTCCCTTGAGGTGCCAGCGTCTCTTAATGCGACTGATGCGATACAACGTAACAGCAGAGTACGCACCAGGCAAGGACATGGTGGTCGCTGATACCTTGTCCCGAAGTCCGTTGAACAGGGAGAGCGGCAACCATCTACAACAGGATGTTCAAGATCACGTCAATGAGATCACATCGTCATGGCCTGCATCTGACTCGAAGCTGAGCCAGATACGTAAAGAGACACAGAAAGACTTGAACCTGAAGAAAGCAATGGAGTACACGTTAGTTGGCTGGCCGACACACAAGCAAGACGTGTGGCTGGCGGCTAGAGAGTTGTTCGGCGTCAGAAACGAACTGAGTGTCTGCGATGGACTTCTCCTGCGGGGTGACAGGATCGTTATCCCTTTTCCAATGAGGTCGGAAATCCTGGAGAGAATCCATGATGGACACATGGGCATTGGGAAATGCCGGGAACGAGCAAACCAGGCAGTGTGGTGGCCGGGCATGAGCAGAGACATTGAGGACAGAGTCTCGAGATGCAGGCATTGCCTGGAAAAGCGTCCATCGCAACCGAATGAACCACTGCTGCCATCACCACTGCCAACTCGACCTTTCGAGCGGATCGGAGTTGACCTGTGTGAAATGAAGGGACGCAACTACCTGGTTACCGTCGATTATTATTCCAGATACATCGACATAGCCCAGCTCCCCAACATCACCACTTCATCAGTCATCAATAAACTGAAAAACAGTTTCGCACATCACGGAATACCAGAAACACTCGTGTCTGACAATGGGCGGCAATTCTCGTCGGCTGAATTTCAACAGTTTTCATCGGAGTGGAACTTCAACCACGTGACAAGCAGTCCACACTTCCCACAGTCTAACGGGGCAGCAGAGCGAGCGGTCCGAACAGCGAAGGAGATCCTCAAGCAGGATGACGTGTTCCTTGCTCTGCTGACATACCGTGCAACACCAATCCCCGAACTCGGGGCAAGCCCAGCCGAACTGGCTTTCAATAGGCGGCTGAGAACAACCCTACCTTCCCTCCCAGGGACACTCTCCCCACGCACTATCAGTCGGAATGACATTCAAGAACGCAATGAAGCACTCAAACGCCGCCAAAAACAAAACTATGACCGCCACCACGGAGCTCACCATCTACCAGAACTCCAGCCCGGGGATCCAGTCCTCATCAAGTGTGAGGGGGAGAAGGGATGGAAGCAGCCTGCAACAGTGCGCGGGATGTGCGCACCAAGATCCTACATCGTCGAGACAGCCACCGGAGGCAACTTGAGGCGCAATCGCAAACACCTCCGTCTCCAGACCGGACCCGCCACACTCCATGATCCAGCACCGGAACCAGATCCAGCCCCTGATGCAGATCTACCTTCACCACCAGATGACGGCATAGATCCAGTGACGACAGCAGTCCCAGTGCAGAGCGTCCCTGACCCAGGTGGGACGTACCGCACACGCTGCGGCAGGAGCATCAAGAAGCCTGAGCGGTTTCGTGAGGAGTAGTGTGTGTGTGTGCCTCAGCTGTGGACGGTATCCTGTATTCATCTCTTCAGCTGTGGACGGTATCCTGTATTCATTTCTTTAAAAGTAACACCATCCAGCATGCGTGTGCGTGTAGCTACTCACAGTGGATGTGTCAATCTAGTCAATGTGTGTGTAGAACTAGTCAAAAGTTAGACATAGCTAGTCCACGACTTTATTCCGAGTTCCAGAACGCTTTGCAGTCGGATGATTCAGTTTTATGTTTCACTCGAAAGAAAGGGGGATGTCACGATAAGCGGTTATCGTAGTTGATAGTCATTGTAGCAGACGACGCCCCTGCGGCGGAAGCTTGTATTGTAAACCCTGTAGCGCTGGGCATGCGCAAGAACAAGAATAAAGTTTGGTTCCCGCAAACACAACTCCGCGTGGTCTCTCTCTGTTGCACAGTTAGTTGTAGAGCTAACGGTTAGTCGTAGAGCTAACGACACAGGGGGCATATGTCTAAGAGTGTGTATGTGTGCGTTTGTTTCATGACTTTGAATTATTGAGATATGTTCTTCGTTTGTGTGATCGAACAACAGCTTTAATTTTCCGTTGGGATGAATAAAGTATATTGTTATTGTTGCCACTGAAGCCAGTAAGCAACTATCCACACAGGACACCAACCAGGAACGATTTTTTTTTTTTTGGGGGGGGGGGGGGGACAGTGACATCAAATTTGAGATCAGTGACTTTGATAGTGACAATGCCCTTTTAGAACTGACAGTCGTCTATTCCGTAATCACACAAAGCTGGTGACCATAACCCTGTATTTCACTGCTGTGTCAGGGCAGAGACTGCCCAGCCTGGGACAGCCAAGAGTACGACGTTTCAGCTGATGATGTGGGGTTTCATGTCCTCGGATGTCGGACAGACATATTAGGAACAAACTGTAGCAAACTCTTAAAACTAAAGATCAGTGGGGGAACTAATCGAGTACTCTGAAAAAGAGCAACAACTTAACAAAGACAACAAAATCACACACGTACACAAAACACTAGATGGGGGCTACATACCTAATAGGCTACACTGAAAAAGAACAACAACAGCAACAGAATCGAATAGAGAGAGAGAGAGGGGGGGAGAGAGACAGAGGGTGAGGAGTCAGTACGGAGACAGAGAGAGAGGTTGCAGGGTTTATACACGCCAAAGGAAGAGGGTACGCACAGACACGATACCTTGCAGACCTGGCAGGACGAGTAGCATGCCTCCGACACCTGGAGAACACCGGAATGTCCTACAAAGTTCCCGAGGCACAGGTGAAACACAAAACACAGCTTTATCCTCAGCACCGATCAGCACCCGAAAACAGTTGGTCCGAGGCCCGTGGTAAGACCGGTACGGAAATTCCACAACGATCCTCGGGAAAACAGATGATTCTTAACTCCCTGAGCGACACGGCACACACACCGAAGTCACACACGGATGTCTGGGCAAACGACTTGCTCCACTCGTGTTCAAGGCTTGACTGGTGATTGTCCCAAAACTCGTATAGACCCCTTTCGCTTAAATCTTCGCGCATGCGCAATGGACTGGCGTACGCGATTTGTCGGAAGTAGGGGGAATGTGCCAGCTGGGTTGCTGGCCGAGCGCAGAGCTGTATTTCCATGGTACTACTAGTAGTAAAAACCTCGCATTTCACGGCTTATGTGTTATAAACATAATAATAAAATTATATGGCGGAAAAGATCACTACCGTGTAACCCACTACACCACTTCTGTCCTTTAGTTCCAGTAACAAGGCAAAATATCGCAATCGGCGCTGACTGGAGAATGACCCCCATTAATAATAATAATGTACATTTATCATGCGCTCATCAACGCCCTGGACGCTCACATGATACATATTAACCTAAATATGATATTCTATACACATGTAAAGCATAGTCCTACCAAAACAATTTACACTCACACACACACACACACACACACACACACACACACACACACACACACACACACACACACACACACACACACACACACACACACACTGACTGTAGCAGAAACTGGGTACTGAAATTAGTTAGGATGGAAATACTGTGAAAAGAGGAAGGTTTTCAGTTTGGCTTTAAAAGATGACAGGGTTGAGCAGTGTCTAAGGTCTGAACTGTCTAAGGTCTTGTGGGAGTGAATTCCAAATGTGGTCCAAAGCAAGAGAAAGTGCGGAAGCCATGAGTCTTGCGTTTGTATTGTTGGATTTCCAGCATGCGGGTGTCAGAAGAAGAGCGTAGTGTACGAGATGGAGTGTAGACATGCAGCAGTTCAGAGAGGTAAGCAGGACCAGAACCATTTATAGCACTGAAACACATACAAGCGACTTTATACTTAATACGTTCTGAAATGGGAAGCCAGTGCAGTTTTTCCAGGAGAGGTGTTGCGTGGTGATGACGGGGTGCCAAGAGAACAAGTCTTGCAGCAAAGTTCTGAATTTTCTGGAGAGGTTGGATGAAAGAATTAGATGTACCCATAAGGAGACATTGAGTATGCAAAATGATTCAGTACGGTCAGCACGTTCCCCCCTACGTCCGCTTTGGAGGAGTTGTAGACCTTTGTAGTCGTCTCTGATTGGTTGTCGCTGACTTAAATCTTCGCGCATACGCAATGGATTGGCGTACGCGACCTGCGGGAAGTAGGGGGGAACGCGTCAGCTAGTACAAGTAGTATTGAAAAGCTCGCATTTCACGGCGACAAGCTGGGCGAAAAGATCAATGCCGTGTGACCACTGGTCGAATAAAGAATTCCGCGAAACGTCTGTCCTTTAGTTTCAGTAACAAGGCAAAATATCGCAACCGCCGCTGACTCAGTCGAGAATGGTCTCCATTCTGTTGAGAATGAAGTTGCAAATGTTCCTTGTGTGTGTGTGTGTGTGTGTGTGTGTGTGTGTGTGTGTGTGTGTGTGTGTGTGTGTGGTGTTCCCCCCCCTCCCCGTTTGTTTTTTCTCCATCTCACTCCAGTGTGCCGGCTGTGCACTTAATTACTACAGTATATATCACTGTTGTCAGAACCGGCGAGATAATATCAGTGTGTGCGTGAGAGAGGCTGGGGAGTAACTGCATTATTATGGTTCAGGCTGTTTTGCCAGGACGTGTCAGTGTAGTGTACATGTGAGGGTGTTTCTGTGATGACACCTTTCATTTCTGATCTCTTATCTTAAATTTTACTATATGTACAGTCTTTTAGGCTAATTTGATCTCTCTCTCTCTCTCTCTCTCTCTCTCTCTCTCTCTCTCTCTCTCTCTCTCTCTCTCTCTCTCTCTCTCTCTCTCTCTCTCTCTCTCTTTCACAAATTTGTCGTCCGGTTTTAGGAATAATTTATGAGGCTACCTTGGTCCGTTAGTTGTGTGCGTGCACGCGCGCTTGGCTTGACCTGACAAAACAAAACAACAGGACTAGTCGGACTACCAGCAAGCCTAATCGTAAAGCCACCAAGACACACCAGTCAATAAAAGACTATAGTCTGCAGCAAAGTAATAATGGGGACAACCGCAGACTAAGCATCAATTGCACATAATCGGTACAACAGGGAAGAAAAGAAAGAAAAAAGGTGTGTATGGGGGGGGGGGGGGGGGGGGGGGGTATGGGGGGGGGGGGGGCATGGGGGGGGGGGGGGGTCTGGCTCTCTGATGGAGTTCGACACTTATTCCTCACTGCGACATCACAAACTGAACCAAAATGTTAGACTCTGCCTAATGCTTGAGCCATGATATCACTATAAAACTGATATTAATAATAATATCGAATTTATAGTGTGCGTTCGGCTACTCAAAGTGTTTTGTCATTAAATTAAACAACAGCATGGAATCATAAACATTCACACAAAAATCAATAGCATAATAATAGATTACTACACATACTTAGTCATACAAAGCGAAGTCAGACTGACACACACCCAAACACAATACCCTCGCACTCAGAGTCGCCTGCACGAACGAACGCACGCACGCACACAAACACGCACCACCCCCCACCCCCCACCCCCCCACACACACACACACGTAGACTGTATGTAAATTAGGATGGATGTGTAACCTGACACACACATGTTCACAGGTTTCCGTGCACGCGCGCATACACATAGAATTTACAGTGCGCGTTCGGCGACTCAAAGCGCTTTGTCATTTAACTAAACAAAGGTATGGGATGCATAAATACTCATACAAAAATCAATAGCATAATAATACATTACTACTCATGCTTAGTCATACAAAGTGAAACTGACACACACTGAAACAACACCCTGGCACTCAGAGAGACGCCTGCGCGCACGCACGCACGCACGCACGCACACACACACACACACACGCACGAATGCACGCACGCACGCACGCACGCACGCACGCACGCGCACACACACACACACACACACACACACACACACACACACACACACATACACACACACACACACCACCCCCATCCCCCACAAACACACACATACAGGCGGATCGCGCGCACTTGGATCGCAAGCGCGGATAGCCCCCACCCCCACCCCACCTGCTCACCCCGGAAGAAAAAGAAAAAGAAACCATTAATAATAACACCGGCCAGCCAGGTGGCGGAGCTTCCTTCTCAGTAAACGGACTGAATGAACCGGAAATGTGACTATGTCTTTGGGCATCCAGAATGATTCAGCCCGGTCAACAGGTCTGAGTAGTGTTCACGCGCCCTCACAGGCGTTGTTGCATGTGCTGTACTAATTATTGCAAATTTCTCATGATTATATGCCACAAGTGTTTGTAGCCACAAAATTAAGCTTGTCGTCACAAGCAGACAGTGTTTGTTTTTTTTGACGCAGACAACAACACACTGATATTGACCAATGGGTGATCAGAGCCGATACCGGTGTAGAAGGAAAATAATTCCCCTGGACAAAGCGGCACTGGTTTCTGGCTGTGGTTGGACCACTCGTGTGTGTGTGTGTGTGTGTGTGTGTATGTGTGTGTGTGTGTGTGTGTGTGTGTGTGTGTGTGTGTGTGTGTGTGTGTGTGTGTGTGTGTGTGTGTGTGTGTGCGCACGTATACCCCTCCCCATCCCCTTCCCTCCCGTCAGAGGGTAGAGTATGGATGCATGTGGCCGCAGTAAACATCCGCCGTCTTGGTCCACACCGATACCTGTCCGAAAACACCTCGATATGAAACACGTCTTAGAGTAAGTACTGTCACACTAAGCTCGCACGGAAAATCGTAGTTGCTCTAAGCTGGCACAAGAGGTAGTAGCTGTTCTAAGCTGGCACAAGAGGTCTTAGTTGCTCTAAGTTGGCACAAGAAATCTTAGTTGCTCTAAGCTGACACAAGAAATCTTACTTGCTCTAAATTCGCACAAGAAATCTTAATTGTTCCAAGCTCGAACAAGAAGTCTTAGTTGCTCTAAGCTGACACAAGACGTCTTAGTTGCTCGAAGCTGGCACAAGAGGTCTTAGTTGCTCTAAGCTGGCACAAGAAATCTTAGTTGCTCTAAATTCGCACAAGAAATCTTAATTGTTCCAAGCTCGCACAAGAAATCTTAGTTGCTCTAAGCTGACACAAGAGGTCTTAGTTGCTCGAAGCTGGCACAAGAAATCTTAGGTACTCTAAGCTCGCACAAGATGTCTTAGGGTCAAGTTCTGCTACTCTAATCTCTCATAAGTATTCTTAGTGTAAATACTGTTGTTTCAAGCTAGCAAACTGAAACGTATGGCAAGCGCTGTTGCTCTGAGCTCCAAGAAAAAAGATTAGGACAAATGCTGTCAGTCTAAGCTCAAGAAAAGAACAAAAGAATAGAAGATTACGAAAAATGCTGTCACTCTAAGCTCCAATAAAGAAGATGAGTATACATGCTGCTGCTCTAAGCTCCAAGAAAAAAGAAAAAAAAAAAGATTAGGAGAAATGCTGTCACTCATAGCTCAACAAAAAAAAGAAAAAAAGAAGAGATTATATGATTTTGCTCTCAGCTCCAAGAACATTAAGACAAATGCTGTCACTCTGAGCTCAAAAAAGATAGAAAAAAGATTAGAACAAATGCTAACACTCTAACGTCCAACAAAAAAGATTAGGACAAATGCTGACAAACTAAGATCCAACAAAAAAGATTAGGACAAATGCTGACACACTAAGGTCCAACAAAAAAGATTAGGACAAATGCTGTCGTTCTATGCTAAAAATAAAAAAATAAAAAAAATAAAAGAGAGAGAGAGAGAGAGAGAGAGAGAGAGAGAGAGAGAGAGAGAGAGAGAGAGAGAGAGAGAGAGAGAAGAGGGGTGGGCGGGGGGTGGGGGTGGGGGAGAACAAATGCTGTCGAGCTAAGCTCGAACGACAAGTCCTAAATCAAGAAGAAGAAAAAGGCTGTCCTTAATGAACTGCTTGCGCTTGTATTATGTACTGTCTACATATTACTGCATGTGCACGCGTGCAAACAAAGGCGCGCGCACGAACACACGCACGCACACGAAGGGGCACGCAGGCGCGCGCGCGCACATACACACACACGCGCACATCCACACGCACACACGAACACGCACGCACGCACACACGCACGAACGCCCCCCCCCCACACACACACACACTCACACACGCATACACACACACACACACACACACACACACACACACACACACACACACACACACACACACACACACATAATTTATACACATAAAAACACACTCTTGATACACTCGGTCAAAATCCGCACAGAACAAATACCAACATTATCATCAATTTCCGGAGGGAAAAAGATATGGTTATGTTTTGAGAGTTCAAAGCGATAACGACTCTCGCACAAGTACTAATCAATAAAAGTTGTGGAGTCAACAGCGAAATCTCATGTGTTATTAATTCTTCACACTGATAGTCACCTAATAAACCGTGACGTGTCACTTGTCTGTCGTGTTTGATGCTCCTCGGACAAACACGAAAATGTGTGTGTGTGTGTGCGTGCGTGCGTGCGTGCGTGCGTGTGTGTGTGTGTTTGTGTAGGTGTGTGTGTATGGGTGTGTGTGTGCGTGCCTGCGTGTGGGTGTGTGCGTGCTTGCGTGTGTGTGCGTGCGTGCGTGCGTGCTCGTGCGTGCGTGTGTGTGTGTGTGTGTGTGTGTGTGTGTGTGTGTGTGTGTGTGTGTGTGTGTGTGTGTGTGTGTGTGTGTGTTTTCTGTGTCTGTGTCTGTCTCTGTGTGTTACCAAAAACAGCTCTCGTAATGTCGTTCGGAATATTAAAGAGAGAAACTTAACGATTTAGGCACACTCACACACACACACACACACACACACACACACACACACACACACACACACACACACACACACACACACACACACACACACACACACACGCACGCACGCACGCACGCACGCATGCACGCACGCACGCACGCACGCACGCACGCACGCAAATCTCGTGTAAGCGAAAACGAAGGACTGTTTTTCTTCCATATAACAGTGTATTTCTACCTTTTTCATCATTATGTTTTTATTACCTTACATAGTTTTGACAAACCCACACAAAGAAGCAGTTTAAGTTATGAAACATTGAGAGAGAGAGAGAGAGAGAGAGAGAGAGAGAGGGGTGTAGACACATGTATATAATTATATGCTATTTGTCAAATATGTCAATAAGTATTATCAAAAGACTTAATACTTAATTAGTAATACTAGCAGCAAGAATGAGTAAATACAAAAGACTCATGAAAGGAGTGAGCTTTACAGCATCCAATCAGCATGAAACTTGTTTGGTCTGCCATTTACCGTACAATAATATTTCTCCAGAACAGCTCTATTCTTCGAAAGATCTAGTAAAAACATTTAGGTGTGTAATGGTAACACGCAGGTTTGAGATGAAAATATTGTATTTAGCTATAAGGATACATAAATCCAGTATTCTGTCAGTGACCACATTCGATTTACTGCCAAGAATAACAAACTCTTTTGAAAATATTATATCAGTACAATGTGTGAAGCTGGTATGAAGCTATCCCTGTACATCAAACCAGCAGTCTTGGATTGTGGGGCAATCCCAAAACATATGTAATAAAGTTTCTTGAGCACCTTTGCAGAAGACACAGACAGGTGAATCTACAAGCTGTCGCTGAAATAGGAACCGGCCAGTGAGTAGCAAATTATATAACAATTTGTACTGGAACCATATGAGACATTTCTCAAGTGTAGTCCTGAAAATGTATCGAAGACTGCATGTATCCATATGAGACATTTCTCAAGTGTAGTCCTGAAAATGTATCGAAGACCAAATGTATCAATTTCAACAGCAAGGACTTTGCTCTTTGGTGTCTCACTAGTCTTTTACAAGGCATGAATAAATATCTTTAACACTAGATTTGTACAAACATCTCCACACAAATGTACCACCAATAACAAAATTCTCTTTTACATCCAAATCCAATCTTCTTTGATAACATTTGACTGCAGTCAGTATCCCTTCATACAACAAAAAAATCAGTCCTGACACTGGGAAATTTTGCTTTAAATTCATTCTAGGATACGTATCCACGTGGACCAAGAAAATGTCCCAGGAAACAATGCCACAGTCCATCCAGTTTCTAATACATACAACCCCTGTTCCTCTGCGTGTGTGTGTACATTCTTATTGTTAAGTATTTTCCTTGTATTTGAGCGGTTTTTAGCTCCGCGTTTCATTGAGTTGTTGATGTTTTATTGTTAATTTTATTGAATGTTTTTATGTAAATGACGAGCCAGAAAGCAAATTTCTCTTCACAGAAACAATACATTTGTATTGTATATATTAACATTATAATGTAGACATTCCAACACAAAATCATCAAAAATTACAGGTGTATATTTGGCAGAAATTTTTTGCAGTGTTTGAATACATCAAACCAAAAAGGGTTTTTAACTCTTTGCATGATTATCTTGGCAAATTCCCCACCTCACTGTTTTACATTCTGAATCAGTGGATACATTGCTTGTAGGATTTTGACGTATCAGCGAGGCTAACAGTTTTGCACAAATAAGAAAGAAATAAGGAGACAGCGCATCACCCTGTCTCGTACCTCTTTTCAGGTCAAACCATTGAGAATATTGTCCATTCACGTGCACACATGAATTAATGTTGGTGTAAAATGTCAAAATCCATCGTGTAATATCTTTTTCCAAACTTAAACTTACACAAAGATCTTTCAATAAATGACCAGGCCACACTGTCAAAGGCCTTCTCAAAGTCCACCATTAGAAGAAGACCAAGTATTTGATGTTGATTAGCATACAACAATGCATCATACAATAAACTAATATTTTCCCCTATATATCTGCCTTTCAAAAGGACCTTCTGATCATCACCGATTTACTTTGGCAGAACAGTCTCAAGTCTAGGAGCAAAACATAAAGATGCAATTTTGTACACAGTATTCAGCAAAGTGATAGGTCTCCAGTTTTTCAAAATTTGTTTATCTTTTCCTTCCTTGGGTATACAAACAATAACCCTTTGTCTTTGTTTGACCGACATTTCGCTACTGTAGAACCGATAGTTAATAGATAGAACTATAAATCTACCCAAATCTGTTAAAATAATTTCAAAAAATCGGCTGTGTCATTTGTTTCATTTGCTTAATTATTGACAATGCTTCTTGTAAAGTGATAGGCCCTTCCAGACTGTCATTCTCCTCTTGTGATAAGGTTGGAGTATTTATATTATCAATATTACAATGTATAATGTTATTTTCACGTGATGCACACAAATTCTCGTAAAAGGTCATAATTTCCTGGGTAATTAAATTACTGTCATGAATAACGTCGCCATCATCTTTTTGAATAAAACACATTGCCTTCTGTACAAAATGTTTTTTTTTCATGATTACGAAAAGTATTCTAAATTCTGTTCACCTGCATATATCCATATTGCACGTGATCTCACTATCATGCCATCTACTTTCTTCTTTCTTAGTTTCATCAACTCTTGCCGTTTTTCTTCAAGCTGGTGTACATTGTTTTCATTAAGATTATCTTCCAGATGTTTAATAACGGACATGATTTCATTTTCTAACCTTGTCTGTTCCTTCTTTTTAAAGGAAGCATAAAAAATGCAACTACCTCGAATCTTTAACGGGATCATTAAAAAAAAACAAAAAAAACTGATCATTAATTGTCAAAACCAACTCATCTGTTTCATGTATATTATTTCTATCATACACAGGAACAGCATATTATTTCTTCAAATCCAAAATCACCTGTTTTACCAGGTTTACAAATGTCATGTCTCGAAGAAGTGAATTGTTAAATTTCCACAGAGGCAGTGTTTTTCAACAATACCAGTTTTAAAACCAATACAAACAAGCGAATGATCAGACAAATATCCAGGCATTATGACAGCACTAGTAATATCCAGACCAAGCACCTCAGACACACGAAAGTAATCTGGCCTACGTCTCCAGCTATACTTTCTAGTGTCCTGATGTAAAGTTTTGTAGACATCAACCAAGTCATAACTGTTGATAAAAACAGTTATCTGTTTCTGTTTCTAGCACGATACACACCGGATGGCTGATTACTATCAATTTTGAGGTTTAATGCTACATTCCAATCACGCCCAATGACAATAGACGATTTCCGGAAATAACAGGCAAAGATAATTTGACAGTGTTTTCTTACTCCGGGAGAGTGAAGTCCCCTGAATGGAGGCGGCAGATGAGAAGAGCCGATCTGCGACAGTTTTAGATCTTCAGGCATGGACCTATTATAATTCATACCAGACTACCAGCTGGGGGACCTACTATCCGGTCTACATGTTCCCCATGAACAGTGAGCGCTTGATCGGCATTTGTGATGCATTTTCTGCCTTTGTTTACGGGTATCCGTCATCTTGCCCACGTGCCCAGTGTAACCCCAACAAAAGCGTGACTACTCTGCGCTATACCCGCAGGCGTGGACCTGTATATAATAGGCACTTACCGGGTGCAGTCCCCTGGATTTCCGAATATCGTCTATTAGTTCATTATCCATGGACACGACTTCACTGAAGTGGCGCGGATCATCGGGAGAGCTACATACTCCTGAGGTGGAAGTCTTAATCAAGTCATTAATTAAGAAAACACACCAGGAACATGCAGTGCACTGAAAAAAGCGGCCTCTCCATACGGTGAGCGAGAGTTCCCCCCACGTTTTTAACTTCAGTACACGTATATTCTATTCCTTGACGTCATCCATTAATGCAGGTATTAATCAAACATTCTCTGTGAGTCGATACCTGGCCCATGGGCTAGTAACGTTTTTAGTTACCGTTTTAGCTACCATTAGTCTATGAGTGCAATGAAAGGTCTGCCCGGGTGAGTAGTGTTTACAGACTGTTAGCACGTCTCCTCTTGCTCTACCACGAACGAACAAACGAACGATTTTTTTATTTTTTATTAACGAGGATAATAAAATAAGAACAATACTTTTTTTCATCCAGCCCTCGGGCAAAAACAAAAAACAAAAAAACAAAAACAACAACAACAACAAAAGCAATCGAAAACAAAATAATTATGAACTCAAATACTCATATTAACTATTAACTAGAGAGAGAGACAGATAGACAGACAGGCAGACAGACAGACAGTAAAATGCAAAGCATGCATGTATAGATAATATACATATCTGATACATCATATTCACTAATATTGAGCATATAAACGAATGCGAACATGTTCAAAATCAAAGAAATAGTGCACATATCCGTAATCAATTTTAGTTGTGATTTTTTCCATTAAGTACTCTATAAATGTTGTTGTTTTTAATGCTTTGTGATCTGATTTTTTTTAATCGATAATTATAAATTGTTCCATAGGTTTCCCCGAGAATACATCAAGCTACATTTAAATAAATCTAATCTAGGACGGGGTACTACAAGGTTGTGTGAATGTCTGTTCTGATTTGAATGAAGGTTTAATTTTAGATTTGATGGTGCATAACCAGATACTATTTTATGCAAAATAATGCCTTTATTAAATTCTAATTTTAATTTTAGCGGAAGAACATCTAAAAGTTTATAGTCATGAGCTGTCAAAGATGTTGATTTTAGAAGGGTTAATTTAAGGGTCTCGCTTGTGAATACTAACAAGAGGTTTTAATGTGTTTGCACTAGCAGAGTCCCAGAGTGTTGAAGCATAGTCAATGATTGGTTGCATGGATATGTGCATGAAAAAATAGTTTTCGAGCATGAGCATTTAGAAAATGCTTCATTTTTGCGAGCTGGTATCACTTTTGAGAAACACGTTTGGTTAGTTCATTTACATGATTTGTCCAAGACAAACTATTATCAATAGCTACTCCTAGAACTTTATGTGTTACTACTTCGACAATTTTCTCATTTCCAATATAAAGTGGTATGCGAGAAGATATGTTCTGGCGGTTTTGTCTTGTTGTTATGGGCATGTATTTGGTTTTGTACGAGTTTAGCGACATATGATTTAGTTCAGTCAATTGAAGAAGATTATTTATACTTTCCTGTAAGCTAAGCAAAATATTAATTAGATTTGAGTGACTAGAATGGATAGTGTGGTGTCATCAGCAAATAGTTCACATAAAGCTTTTATGAATAAGGGTAAGTCGTTTATATAGAGAGAAAAGAGAAGTGGGCCTAACACTGAACCTTGTGGAATACCGTATTTTACGGGAAGAAAATCTGATTTAATTGTGTTTATACAAACAAGCTGTTCTCGATTTGACAACAATGAAGACATTAAGTGCTGGGTTTCATTGGATAATCCATAAAGGGGCAATTTCCTCAAAAGTAGATTATGATCAATGACATCAAAAGCCTTTGCAAAATCCACAAAAAGTACTTCCGTAAATTCATTCTTGTTTGTGTTCTTATAAAAAGTATCCACTAACGTTGTAAGTGCGGTATGGCATGAGTGGTGTTCCCTAAATCCAGATTGGTTGGGTGTACAAGTTCATTTGTCTTAAGATAGGATAAAAGGTGTTTGTTAATATGTTTTTCTAGAGGTTTTGAAAGAACAGACAGAACTGAGATAGGTCTATATTTTGAACGGTCTTTATTATCTCCTCATTTGTAAATGGGTATAATCTTAGCTTGTTTGAATGCTTTTGGAAAATAGTTTTTGTGTGACCAATGCCGAAGCATGATTCAGTGTTGCTTTACGTCCACAGAAACCGTGCGGCCATCTCTCCTTTCACACAGCTCCTGAACTCTGCACCCCAAAATGCTCACTCGCACGCTCAGATAACAGTGCGGCCAGGGCCGCAAGGAAAACACGCTCTCGCTACAATCAAATCGGCCCTCTGGACATTTGTCTCTCCTCGGCCCGTACAAGTAGAATTTTCTCAACAATGTCTACTCTAATTAACTCACGAAAAACATCAAATAAAATCTAAAGTTACAATCTTCGAAACCATGTAAACAAAATGTACAAACATGACCTATTATTTTGATTTACAGCAAACGTGACTTGTGCCTGTCTATAAACAGATTCACACAACTAAATCACAGCTAACACAATATACACAACATTAATGTAGATAAAACTTACATCAAAATAAAATACACGCTCCGACGGTTAAAATGGTACAGAACAATTATAATACAACGTTCTGTGTGAGAAGTAAGACACACTCAAAGACCAGCAACAAAGCAATCGGCGTGGCCTTTCGCCCGGGGCACGTTATCTTATCGCAGTATCACTGATATCAAATAGTCTATTAATAAAACTTAACTTCTACAGTATACAATGTTTAATTTCGGCCCAAAACATAGAATTACTTTAATCGAGTCAAAACAACAATTCACTACTAAACGGAGAAGGCCGCGCCTTGCACTTGACGGCTAGAAAAAGAACAACACGGAGTTGGGGCTTTTAACTCTAACTTAACAATGACTTAATCTTTATAAAGAATTATGTCTAAATGAATGCATGACAATAATACAAGCTGCATATATATACATTTTTAATCCGTTTGTAAACCGAGCAGACTTGAAAATAATGTAAATATGTATAATATGTTTTTAAACTTATCCCCGAAAATACCACAAGACCCGAGTAAATACATCGAAGATTCTATGTCAGAGATTTTTTCTAAAAGTAATTCGCTATATAGCCAGACCGATTTTATCAACTTTAGATGGTTAAGAGCTTCTGATATCTTGTCCCTGTTGTGTCAGTGCAGACAAAGTGGACATCCGAGGACATTAAGAATCAAACAAGAACAACAGCGAGGCAACGGCTAATGATTTAGCTCGATCCTGCGTTTAAATAAACAACATGTACACATTCTAAGGTGCCAAATTATATTACACATGGCTTGGTGCATAAAAAGGATTAGGATTAGGATTAGGTAAACAAACAACAAGCAATCAAAAATGTAAAGGCAAAAAACAGATTTGAATCTGGCGCGCACCGGCTATCGGCCGGTTGGCTGTGTGAAGGCCATGTGGCGTTACGCTACTTGCAGTGCTTCAAAACGAAAGCGTCGTCTTCTTAGTTTCCTTTCTGACGTAAGTTCGGGCCACAGCTTGCATCTCATTGAAGCGTAGTTCGTCGAACTGTCCGAACTCTGTTCGGCAAACTAAAAGTTCAGTTAAGAAACGAATCATAGTTCGTCCAACTGTCCGAAGTATGTTCGGCGAATAAAAAGTTCGCCCAGTTAGGAACGGGCTTAAAGATGAGAGCGACAAAACTCTTTCTGAGTAACAGCTCACTGAGGTACATCCGTTACTGACTGCCCCGATGCTGCAGAGCATAGCATTAAGTCTTCCTTGGTGAGGACTCGCTCGTTGAGCAGTGTCAGCAGAAACAGTCCCATTCATTACGCTGGCTGCAGTGTCAGCAGAAACAGTCCCATTCATTACGCTGGCGACAGCGTCAGCAGAAACAGTCCCATTCATTACGCTGGCGACAGTGTCAGCAGAAACAGTCCCATTCATTACGCTGGCGACAGCATCCGCATCCAAGGTGTTGCTAGCGGTATATCCGTGTACACTTCTACTGGCTGGGTTGC
>OY757558.1:11835062-11845062 GCA_963584105.1 Alviniconcha strummeri
AATAATTTATTGACAACGGGTAAAATTACAAATCGTTCAGGAAACCCCCCACCCCCACCCGTACCCCTACCCCACCCAGCCTTTCCGTGGCTGGATTGTTGAAGTTGTGATAGAACCACCCGTATTAAAGTCAGAGTAAATAATTCATTGACAACGGGTAAAATTACAAATCGTTCATGAAATCCTTCATCCCCACCCGTACCCCTACCCCACCCAGCCTTTTCTCTGCTGGATTGTTGAAGCTGTGATAGAACGTACCACCCGTATTAACCCCCCAAAAGCATCTCTCTTCCAAACACACACACTTGGGGGTATCTCTCATAAAGGAACAGACCAAGGCAGCAAGCAGACGGTGCTGGTTTTAACGCAGACAACAACACACTGGTATTGACCAATGGGTGCTCAGAGCCGATATCGGTGTAAAGGAAAATAATTTCCCTGAACAAAGAGCAACTGGTTTCTGGCTGTGGTTGGACCACTTGTGTGTGTGTGTGTGTGTGTGTGTGTGTGTGTGTGTGTGTGTGTGTGTGTGTGTGTGTGTTAGTGTGTGTGTGTGTGTGTGTGTGTGTGTGTGTGTGTGTGTGTGTGTGTGTGTGTGTGTGTGTGTGTGTGTGTGTGTGTGTGTGCACGCGTGCGTGCTCGCGGAAGTTTGTTTTGACTGTGTTTTGTTCTTTGCCTCGTAATGGGCTATGTACTCCAATTTCGAAAAACTACCACATACAAGAGTACGCTATTACTGTTGCTGTTGTTGTCAATCATAATAATAATAATTGTTGTTGTTGTTGTTGTGATGGTGTGGAGTGGTAGAATACAGGCAAGACAATCAGTCAAAAAGGGAGACCATAGCAGGCGTAAGGCAATCAGGATTTATTTTACAGCAGATTTTTTTTTTTACAGCATCCCCAAAATGCTGCTGATAATGATGTAGAGCTTCATGTCCTCGGATATTGGTGCTGTCAGATTTTTGCGAAATATAGTCTATAAGCATTAAACTTTGGTCTGTTTGCACTGATATGCTCTGAAAAGTTGAATAAATATGTTTAAAACGCATTTTATTCACCCTACTGGCATCAGTTTTGCTCATTTTTAAATCGTGAGCATGGGATTAAAAACATTAACAAAATATATTAAAAGTTAACTCTTCTTGAAATATCAAATCTTCAGGTGCCCCAATGGTTGATATGTTGCTGTGCCAAAATTTGTAAAGATTAGTACATTTAAAGCTCATGTTGCTACTCAATGCTACTCAATGCACAATGAAAACTGTAAAGCTGATTTTCTCAAATTGGCACATGCAACCTTGAAAAACAAATCACATCTACATGTTTTGGAGTAGAAATATTATTTAAGTATAAAAAAAAGAGAGCAAAACTTGCAGATTTGAGACATGCAGATATCTCAAGCTGCCAAATTTTAAGTTAAGACTCCTTTCGTGAGAACAGGTCACATATTAGGGACAAACTGTGACCAATGGTTAAGCATCATTCAATGTTGCTTTACGTCCACAGAAACCGTAAGGCTTATTTGCCCTGGGAGCCCAGGACGGCCACCTCGACTTTCACACAGCTCCTGACCTCTGAACCCCACAATGCTCACTCGCACGCACAGATAACAGTGCGGCCTGGGCCGCAAGGAAAACACGCTCTCGCTACAATCAAATCGGCCCTCTGAACATTTGTCTCTGCTCGGCCCGTACAAGTACAAGTACAACTGAGTAGTCACTGTTGAGAAAATTGTACTTGTACGGGCCGAGGAAAGACAAATGTCCAAAGGGCCGATTTGATTGTAGCGAGAGCGTGTTTAATTAACTCACGAAAAACATCAAATAAAATCTAAAGTTACAATCTTTGAAACCATGTAAACAAAATGTACAAACATGACCTATTATTTTGATTTACAGCAAACGTGACTTGTGCCTGTCTATAAACAGATTCATACAACTAAATCACAGCTAACACAGTGTACACAATATTAATGTAGATAAAACTGACATCAGAATAAAATACACGCTCCGACGGTTAAAATGGTACAGAACAATTATAATACAACGTTCTGTGTGAGAAGTAAGACACACTGAAAGACCAGCAACAAACCAATCGGCGTGGCCTTTCGCCCGGGGCACGTTATCTTATCGCAGTATCGCTGATATCAAGTAGTCTATTAATAAAACAAAACTTCTACAGTATAAAATATTCATAGTTCAGGAGCTGTGTGAGAGTCGAGGTGGACGTCCTGGGCTGTCCGTCCTAACGAGCCTCCTGGTTTCCGTGGACGTAAAGAATTACTGAACCGTGCTTCGGCATTGGTCACAACTTGTCCCTAATATGTCAAATGACATCTGAGGACATTAAGCATCAACTCATCAACAGTATAAAATACTTATTTTCGACCCAAAACAACAACTAAACATGAAGTCAGTTAAGAAAAATGTACTATAAAGCATTGATCGACACAGAATTACTTTAATCGAGTCAAAACAACAAATCACTACTAAACGGAAAAAAGGCCGCGCCTTGCACTTGACGGCTAGAAAAAGAACAGCACGGAGTTGGGGCTTTTAACTCTAACTTAACAATGACTTAACCTTCATAATGAATTATGTATAAATGAATGCATGACAACACTACAGGCTGCATGTCTAATGTTTGCATGTTTCTATTTCAGACAATGTTTTAACCGATCAGTCTGTAAATATATATATATATTTAATCCGTTTGTAAACCGAGCAGACTTGTAAATAAATGAAATATCTATAATATATTTTGAAACTCATTCCCGAAAATACCACAAGACCCGAGTAAATACATAGTAGATTCTATGTGAGAGATTTTTTCTAAAAGTAATTCGCTTCATAGTCAAACCGATTTTATCAACTTTAGATGGTTAAGAGCTTCCGATATCTTGTCCCTGTTGTGTCAGATGACATCCGACGACTTTAATAATAAAACAACAACAGCGAGTCATCGGCTAATGATTTAACTCGATCTTGCGTTTAAATAAACAACATGTACATATTCTAAGATGCCAAATTATATTACACATGGCTCGGTGCATAAAAAGGAGTAGGTAAACAAACAACAAGCAATCAAAAATGTAAAGAAAAAAACTGAATCTGGCGCGCACCGGATATTGGCCGGTTGGCTGTGTGAAGCCGTGAGACGTTAGGCCTACGCTACACGCAGTGCTTCCAAAAGAAAGCGTCGTCTGCTCCGTTCCCGGGTTACGAGCGGTACAGTAATAAAATTGTTTGGATCTGATAACGGGGGTGGGATTACCGCAAAAATTGTGCAAATCGCACTTGCTGACATGATTATTATTGTTCAGCTTCATTATCAACTCGCGAAGCCTATACGTAGGACTGATTCTGTAAGACTGTCGGAATATTTCAGTCAGTATCCTCAAGCCAGTTCTTAATTGGGCGAACATTAATTCTGCTTCTCGAACATAGTTCGGGTTATTCGTCGAACCTAGTTGGTTCTTAACTGGTCGAACCTTTGATTCGCGAACCTAGTTGGGAGTATTCGTTGAACTACGACGAAGCTATATTCGGGGTCCAGAAAGTTTCGCTCAACAAGTTCTGGGAATATTCGCCAAGTTCGGCGAACATTGACTGATTGAAAGCAAAGGGTTCTCCTGTAGATGAGGAAGAAAGAAAATGCATGACGGTGTCGATGCTTCACTGTCTTCGGAAGGAATTGACCTATTTGTTGAGGCGCAGCCTTGTCTCTGAGATACAAAATAATATAGTAGTTAGTTGAATTACCCTGTGAGGGATGTTTAAAGTATACTTCTTGACTTGACTTGACTTTAGCCTACATTTTGGATCATGCTGTCTGCCACGATTCTGACATAACTTCGGGCCGAAGCTTGCATCTCATTGTCAGCCAGTTAAGAACGAAGCGTAGTTCGTCGAACTGTCCAAACCCTGTTCAGCGAACTAAATGTTCAGTTAAGAAATGAATCATAGTTCGTCGAACTGTCCGAAGTATGTTCGGCGAACAAACAATTCACCCAAATAAGAACAGGCTTAAAGATGAGAAAGACAAAACTCTTTCCGAGTGACAGCTCACTGAGGTACATCCGTTACTGACTGCCCCGATGCTGCAGAGCATAGCATTATGTCTTTCTTGGTGAGGACTCGCTCGTTGAGCCAAGTTTGGATCAGTTTCATGGCGGTGGATCTGCTGACAGGTAGTGGCACCGTTAGCGCAGCGTCAGTGCGTGTTTGCTCTGTATACATTCTAGATTCCAGGCGCTTCAGCAAATACGCCTCCTGTGCTTTCTGGCGTTTCTCCATCAGCACGTTGAAGGTGTAGAGGAAGGGGTTCAGCGCGGAGTTGAAGGGCAAGACGAAGATGGCCACAGCGACGTTGAGCTCGCCAGGGATGGGAGTTCCTGTGGAGGCCAGCACACCCAGCAAGCCGATAGGGAACCAGCACAGGAAGTCGGACACAACAATGGTGGTCAGGCGGCGCGCGATGGTGGCGTCTCTGGACCCCGTTTTCTTGGACGAGGATATGGAGTTGGAGCGCACAGACAAGTAGATGATGGCCTGGCCCACAGCGATCAGCAGGAACAGCACAAAGTTCAGAATGATCATCACGCTGAAGGAGTAGTGGTAACCTTGGAAACTCTCACTGGAGGTAAATGGCAGTGGGATGCAAATGCCGGTCTGACTGTAGAAGTCCCAGTGTGACACCATAGGTAAGAGAGGAACTGTTGCCAAGGCAATTCCTATTGCCCAGATAATTCCACAAGCTATCAGCGCGGAGTTGCGACTGAAGTGAAGGCTGCTTAAGGGAAAGCGCAGGACGAGGAAGCGATCCAGAGTGATGAGGCAGATGATGAAGGCCGACACCTCACTGGACATTAGAGACAGAAAGCCAGCGATCTTACAGACCGTACTTTTCTTCCACTGGTCGCCATACCAGAGGTATTTCCCACGGTAGATGTGATCAGCCACCCCTACAATTGCCAGGTAGACCCCCATGAAGAAGTCTGCAATGGACAGATTGGTGACAAAGATATTGAAGCTACCGAGACCTACGCCGTTGTTGCTGAGGTAAAGTCTGGCCACAAAGCTGCCCACGTTGCCCACAATGGACAGTAAAGCAAAGATCCACAGGAACGCGCGGTACACGTTGGACTTGAGAAGGTCTTCACACGACGCAACCAGGTCTTGCTTGGCGTGACAGTTGTCCAGGTTGAAGTCTTCAGGGAGCATGGCTTCACAACACAACTTGTAGTTGTCAGCATGCACCACCTTCAGATAGGCTAAATGTTTCAGCAGATCAGTAGGGAAGTCCTTCAACGGGGAACCGCTCACGTCCAAGTTCTCCAGCAGCGGCGTGGACTTGAAACCTTCGTCATCTATTGTCGTCACTTTGCTGCGCGAAATGTTAAATGTCTTGAGGTTTGGGCAGCCAGCCAATGCACTTCCGTTGAACACATCAACAATGATACCCGATAAGTTGATAGTCTCAAGCATCAGCGTGCCTGGACCCGGCAACACGGTCTTTGTTATCGATGTCAAGGGGTTACCGGTCAACACCAGAACTCGTAGGTTCTTCATGGAATCAAAATACTCTATGTAGATATGTGTTAGTTCATTCTCACTTAAATCTAAATGCCTCAGATTAGGAAGTTCTAAAGTCGGTTGTGTTTTAATGCGACAGTCGGACAGACGAAGATATATCAGTAAGAGGTTGTGAGCCAAGTCACTGGGTGCCATACCGGAACCACTGGCGTCCAGGTAGCGAAGAACAGGGTAGGAGCTGGCTGAGAAGTTGGCAGTGCAGACAAAGGCCAGACCCTGGCAGTGACACACGTCAGGGCAGGTCAGTTTTTCACACAGCAACTCGTCATCATACTGAGGACACTGGAACAAGCCGTCACACACGTGGTCAGCATGCAGACACACTTTGGACCCTCGACAGCGGTAGAAACCGGAACACGTGTAGCTCTCACATGATGCCTCATCCTCACGGTTTGGACAATCATCCACACCATTGCAGCGGAGATAGATGGGCAGACAGTATCCTTGGGAGCATTGAAAGTGGGGACTGGACATTCATCTGAAACAGTCATCTGCGAGAGGAAAGGCTTTCCTGTGTTATCCACTTTCAGTACTGCTGGTGGCATAGTGGTCACTTCCAGATAGTCTTGGATTCTTACACAGATTTCATCCGAACCGTCGTAACAGTCCGCTTTCCCATTACAAAATTGTTCCAGAACAATGCACTGTCCGGTTTGGCATCGAAACTCAGAAATGGAACAAGGAGAAAAGTGACAGAAATTCTCATCCGTATTGTCCTCGCAGTGTTGAATATGGTCACACAGCAAAGTGTAGTCCACAGCTTTATGGCTACGTTCACACACAAACATGGCTATAGTGACGCTTCCAGAGTGACATGACGTCATGGATTCTTCTGCACCGCACTCAGTGCGTGCGTCACATGACAGGAAGTCTCTTGTCACGTGACCTGACAGACACTGAACCACGCTCACGTTCCACACTGCTTCTTCAATACCAACGGATATACTGCTAGCCAGCTTCACTCCGCTTTCAGTAACTGACTTTGCGTTTTGTTTGCCAAACTCACAGATTATGTCTGCATTATGTTCGTTTCGGCAACCCATGAAATGAACTTTTCCTGTACCGAACTCGTAATAAGCACACTGGGGAAGTAAGACCGAACCAGATACGTCAAGGAAAAAAGCTGTTCTGCCGTCGACCCATTGCCACAGGTGTTTGTACAGAGTTTCTGTCGGCACAGTACCGCGTCTGTCCACCAGCTGAGCTCCGATGTAAATAGTTCGCGGATTCCTCACTGAAGCCATGATCTGTCTGAATCTTCTTAACTCTTCCGGTGTCGCCAGAGTGACCAGGTTCTGTTTGTTCTTAACGCACTGATAATAAGCATCACTCCAGCTCGGGTTTCCGCCACGTTGAGCAAACCTGTAACATTTGGCTCCTGCGTCTGCAGCTTCGTCTCCACATTCGTCGCTATGGTAACTGCAATCTTCTTCGTCTTGGTTTCCTTCACATTCCGTCACCATATTACAGCTGAGCAGCGGCTTGAAGCTGTGGAAATGGGGAACGGAGCAGTTGTACATGTTTTCCCACAGCTGCTGGGGCTCTTGGGACCTGGGAAGGACGGCGTACATCATCTTGAAGCCTGTTCTCTCAGTGGAGCTGTCAGTGTGGAAGAAGAGGCTTATAGAGGAGCGGTACACCTGTGATGGTATATCTTGCTGTCCACACTTTCTCCACGTTTGGCTGGGCGCCGTTACAGTAAAGTCCACGTAATCATAGGAACACTCTTCATTCTTCTCCAAAACAAAATGAGTGAAGCTGATAAACACGCACTCGTTCTCCGAAATATCCACATGGAATACGCCTCGGTAAAGACTAGGGTAGAAGCGATCCAGTCCGTTGAACCCAGGCGATGTCACGTATCTGACTGTGTCTGTTAGTCGCACCACTGGCAGGTCCTCCACAAGTTCATCATGTTGAAAAAGAAAATGCAACGTTATGGCGGAAGCAAGGTGAAGGTTGTGACCCCAGAAGCGGAAGAAGACGGAGGAAGTGGAGTTGAAGGTCACGCTTCTGTTTCTCAGCACTGACATGTCGAAAAAACGGGGGACTCCGAAGTCATTCTCGACGCGGAATGCCAGGGATTGGGTGCTGTTGCCGCAGTCCTTTTCCAACGCCAGCCGATCAATGGTTACAGTAACGTAAGTCATTTCAGGGCCATCGATATTCCAAAGGCAGAGGACCTCTGGACTTTCACAGTTCTCATTCGTTACAATTTCCACAGTGGTGTTCATGGACGTGACGATTGTCATTGTGTCGTCTGCTGCACAGGCTGTTGTGTTAATAACAAAATACCCGGCATTCTTTTCGCACAGCATGACGTCACAATCTTTCGTCAGCGACGTGGGGGATGTTGTAGTCAGGTGAGAAGCGGTGGTGGGACCTGTTGTGGTTGCAGTTGATGTAAATACGCTTTCGGTGATCATTTCGTCGTCTTCTGCTCCAGCGTGAACGGGGCCAGACACTGCATGAGTCGCTTCAGTGTTTTCTGATGCTCCTGTGACGAGTCCATAATCCAGACCTGAATTCACGGCACCTCTCGTGCTTCTGACCGTCTGAAAATCTGAGGCCTGTCCAGAAACACTTTCGCTGGCGACAGTGTCAGCAGAAACAGTTCCATTCGTTACGCTGGCGGCAGTGTCAGCAGAAACAGCCCCATTCATTACGCTGGCTGCAGGGTCAGCAGAAACAGTCCCATTCATTACGCTGGTGACAGTGTCAGCAGAAACAGTCCCATTCATTACGCTGGCGACAGCATCCGCATCCAAGGTGTTGCTAGCGGTATATCCGTGTACACTTCCACTGGCTGGTTTGCCTGCATTCATAGTGATGTTAGCAGTCTTTTCATATACATTTTCACTTGCAACGTTTCCTGCATTCCTGGTTCTCTCAAAGGTGACTTCAGTTGTAGGAATGCTATCACTGTCGGCAGAACCGCCTGCATTGTCAACAGCCATAGTGTTCACATCACCTGCCGTTGTTGACACACGGCTGCCAGTGTTTCCATCGACACGCAGGCTACTCATGGTGTTGTTGAACTTCGGCAACACGTATTCTGATAACGCATTGTAAAGGTTTAGTTTTGTTGACACCGATGAATTGTCAGTAGCAGACGTCACAGCTCCTGTTTGTGCAGACAACGCGAACAAGGCGATCAGACTCTGAAGCATGATGTCCATGCTGAAAAACACATGGGGTCGATCACTTGAACTAATCATGGTCAGCACTTTGGCGAATTGACCTCAAGTGTTAAAAGATCAGTCTCGCTGTTCTCCTCCTGAATCTGAGCAGTTTAGAACTGTGTTGTAACCAAGAATCCAAATACACATGTAAATATACGGATATGTAGCTTCCGTAAAAAGTTAGTAGTTAACAGAGAAGTATTTAGATGGTTATAGTTAGTTAGTTCTTGGATTTTAACGTCCTGTCAACCATTTTAGGCTCACGCTCAGACCGAACCATACATTCAACATTCTTCGGCACCGGTTCAAAACACAAAGTCACCGATCACAAGTAAAAAGCTGGATCAAGTAGTTAGTTCTTGGATTTTAACATCCTGTCAACCGTTTAGGCCAAGGCTTAATACAAATCACACATTTAAAGGTCTTTTGCACCAGTTCAAAAAACAGAGTCACCAAATCACAAGTCAAAAGGTGGATGAGATAATTAGCTAGTTCTTGGGTATTAAACGTCCCGTCGAACCAATCACAAGTCAAAAACTGGATCAGATAGTTAGTACTTCTTGGGTATTAAACGTCCCGTCGAACCAATCGCAAGTCAAAAGCTGGATCAGATAGTTAGTACTTCTTGGATTGAAAGGTCTTTTGCACCTGTTGATAACACAAAGTCACCAAATCACAAGTCAAAAGCTGGATCAGATAGCTAGTTCTTGAATACTAAACGTCCCGTCAACCGTTTTGGCTCAATCAAGTTCTCTGGACAAAACACGCATTCAAAAGTCTTTTGCAACAGTTCAAAATACAAGTCACCAAATCCCGAATCAAAAGCTGGATCACAGTTCCCATTCTAAAAGTTATAATTAGAGGGTTTATAACCAGATGATGCGTAGATCAGACTACAACCAAGTCACTAAATCGCACCACCACCCCCCCCCCCCCCCCAAAAAAAAAAAAAGGCTAGAAAAAAGCAAATAAATTATATATTAAAAACAAACAAACAAACAAAAAACAAATAAAAACTGGATCACAGTTCTTTACAGGGCATGGTTATAGACCAGACAACATCCAAGTCACAAAATACCGAATCAAAGTCTAGATCACAGTTCTGGACACAGCACAGTTATAGTTAGAGGTTTCATAACCAGATACGTGTAAACCGGATTACAGCCAGTTAAGTCTCTAAATCGGGGATACATAGCTGGATCACAATATCTGGACACAGCAC
>OY757558.1:11847562-11862562 GCA_963584105.1 Alviniconcha strummeri
GAAATGCTGGCTTCGTAACTCTGTATTTGTTTGCAACTTTGCAACTTTCAAACAATGGGATATAGGTATTATGCTAGTTATCCAGCACTCTGTACGAATGTGATGTATCTGATGCTAGTTATCCAGCACTCTGTACGAATGTGATGTATCTGATGCTAGTTATCCAGCACTCTGTACGAATGTGATGTATCTGACGCTCATGGCCATACAATGTGAAATGGTAAAAGTATGCAGAACAATGTACATCGTCCATCAAATCGTCGAAGATAGTGCTGAAGTGTAATATACGATCAGCCCTTCCCCCACCCCCCACCCCCCAATTCCCTCCTTGTGTATGGGTCGGTGGCCTTCACAATAAACCATGTGTCAGTGTCAGTGTCAGTGTCTCTCTCTCTCTCTCTCTGTGTCTCTGTCTGTCTGTCTGTCTCTCTATCTCTCTCTCTCTATACCCGAGAACAACCTCTCAACATCGCAGCTAAGCCTAAAACATAACCGCAAAACACAAAATGTCAACAGAAACAAATGCGACGTGTTGATTATTCGGGGTAATTTCAGTCAGAACAAAATGATGTTTACCGTCAGGTTACGACAGTCGAATCAGTTTAGGAGGTTCTGTAGAGAAGGTTAGTTATTCCTTGGGTGATTTTGAGGATGTACCTCCGTGGAGTTTATGTACCTTGTATTTACTCGCATGCCAGGTGAGAGTTACCCTTGGCGACTCAGGTCTTTGTTGCTGTATTTGTGCTATGTATTTCCCTTGTGTGTTGATTCATCTATTCCTTGCATTTGAACGTACCATAAACAACAAAGGGTCATCTGTGAAGAAAAGATAAACGTAATGGTTGATCAGTATCACTGGTGGGAGATGCCACAAGTGTTTGTAGCCACAAAAGTAAGCTTGTCGTTGTTGTTTGTTTCGTTTTTTTTTTTTTTGTTGTTTTTTTTTGACGCATACATCAACACACTGGTATTGACCAATGGGTAATCATAGCCGATACCGGTAAAGAAGGAAAATAATTCCCCTGGACAAAGCGGCACTGGTTTCTGGCTGTGGTTGGACCACTCGTGTGTGTGTTTGTGTTTGTGTGTGTGTGTGTGTGTGTGTGTGTGTGTGTGTGTGTGTGTGTGTGTGTGTGTGTGTGTGAGTGTGTGTGTGCGTCTGTGAGAGAGGGTGTATGTGTGTGTGTATGTGTGTGTGTGTGTGTGTGTGTGTGTGTGTGTGTGTGTGTTTGTGTGTGTTTGTGTGTGTGTGTGTGTATCTGTGTGTGTGTGTATCTGTGTATCTGTGTGTGTGTGGGGGGGGTGTGGTGTGTGTGTGTGTGAGTATGGGTGTGTGTGTGTATGGGTGTGTGCGTGTGTGCTTGCGCGTGCGTGCGTGCGTGCGTGTGTGTGTGTGTGTGTGTGTGAGTGTGTGTGTGTGTGTGTGTGTGTGTCTGTCTGTCTGTCTGTCTGTCTGTGTCTGTCTGTGTCTGTGTGTGTTACCAAAAACAGCTCTCGTAATGCTGGTCGTTCGGAATATTAAAGAGAGAAGCTTAACGATTTAGGCACACTCAGACACACACACACACACGCACGCACGCACGCACGCACGCACGCACGCACGCACGCACACACGCACGCACGCAAATCTCGTATAAGCGAAAACCGAAGGACTGTTTTTCTTCCATGTAACAGTGTATTTCTACCTTTTTCATTATTATGTTTTTATTACCTTACATAGTTTTGACAAACCCACACAAAGAAGCAGTTTAAGTTATGAAACATTGAGAGAGAGAGAGAGAGAGAGAGAGAGAGAGAGAGAGAGAGAGAGAGAGAGAGAGAGAGAGAGAGAGAGAGAGAGAGAGAGAGAGAGGTGTAGACACATGTATATAATTATATGCTATTTGTCAAATGTGTCAATAAATTTTATCAAAAGACTTAATACTTAATTAGTAATACTAGCAGCAAGAATGAGTAAATACAAAAGACTCATGAAGGGAGTGAGCTGTACAGCATCCAATCAGCATGAATTTTGTTTGGTCTGCCATTTACCGTACAATAATATTTCTCCAGAACAGCTCTATTCTTCGAAAGATCTAGTAAAAACATTTAGGTGTGTAATGGTAACACGCAGGTTTGAGATGAAAATATTGTATTCAGATATAAGGATACATAAATCCAGTATTCTGTCAGTGAACATATTTTCTATGCACATTGGTGTCTCGCTAGTCTTTACAAGGCATGAATAAATATCTTTAACACCAGATTTGTACAAACATCTCCACACAAATCTATCACCAATAACAAAATTCTCTTTTACATCCAAACCCAATCTTCTTTGATAACATTTGACTGCATGGTATCCATTCATACAACAAAAAATCAGCCCTGACACTGGGAAATTTTGCTTTAAATTCATTGTAGGATAGGTATCCATGTGGACCAAGAAAATGTCCCAGGAAACAATGCCACAGTCCATCCAATTTCTAATACATACAACCCCTGTTCCTCTGCGTGTGTGTGTACATTGTTATTGTTAAGTATTTTCCTTGTATTTGAGTGGTTTTTAGCTCAGTGTTTCATTGAGTTGTTGATGTTTTATTGTTAATTTTATTGAACGTTTTTATGTAAATGACGAGCCAGAAAGCAAATGTTTCGACACAGAGACAATAAAGTTGTATTGTATTGCATATATTAACATTATAATGTAGACATTCCAACACAAAATCATCAAAGGTTACAGGTGTATATTTGGCAGACATTGTGTGTGTGTGTGTGTGTGTGTGTGTGTGTGTGTGTGTGTGTGTGTGTGTGTGTGTGTGTGTGTGTGTGTGTGTGTGTGTGTGTGTGTGTGTGTAGTGTTTCAATACATCAAACCAAAAAGGGTTTTTAACTCTTGCATGATTATCTTGGCAAATTCACCACCTCACTGTTTTACATTCTGAATCAGTGGACACATTGCTTGTATGAGTTTTGAGTTTTCCATCATCATGTAGAAACGTTTAAGCCAACTGACTTTCAATGCAGCCAGAAACGATATCAACCATTTTCAAACCACCAACTTCATATGCTTGACACACACCAGATCTTATTTTATAATTTTTACCATTCCAAAAGAAAATTATACGAAAGCTTATTCAATTCCTTCAAAAAACTCTCTTCAGGATCTGGAGGTTCATCAGTAGGTGGGTTATTTTGGAAATAACTAAGGATATTATTACTGTTATCCTCTTAAAGGGGGTAAGATTTCTTCCAGAACAGGCATTTAGCACGTTTTTCATTTCGTTTAGCTTGTTTTCAAAATTGATTGAAACTATTTCAATTACATCTGTGGGAATACAATACGTAGAACTGTGAATATTACAGGGTTCCTGTCAAGATTAATTTCTGGCATAAATCTCAGTTTTGAGTTTCTTTGTGATCCTATCCATACAGCCTTAGTTTTATCAACATTAATGTTTAGACCAGACATTGAAACAAACTGCTGTAGGAAGCACTTACATGAGCAAAATGATTCTCTTGTGCCATCCAGGAAAAATGTTGTATCATCTGCAAATTGTGACAACAATATCTCTTCATACCGTGTATGTTTTCATTTTGACGTATCATTGAGGCTAACAGTTCTGCACAAGTAAGAAAGAAATAAGGAGACAGCGGATCACCCTGTCTCGTACCTCTTTTCACGTCAAACCATTGAGAATATTGTCCATTCACATGCACACATGAATTAATGTTGGTGAAAATGTCTAACTCCATCGTGTAATAACTTTTTCCAAGCTTAAACTTACGCAAAGATTTTTCAATAAATGACCAGGCCACACTGTCAAAGGCCTTCTCAAAGTCCACAATTAGAAGAAGACCAAGTATTTGATGGTGATTAGCATACAACAATGTATAATACAATAACCTAATATTTTCCCCTAAGTATCTGCCTCTCAAAAAGACCTGATCATCACCGATTTACTTTGGCAGAACGGTCTTAAATCTAGGAGCACTACATAAAGATGCAATTTTGTACACAGTATTCAGCAAAGTGATAGGTCTCCAGTTTTTCCAAAATTGTTGATCATTTTTCCTTCCTTGGGTATACAAACAATAACCAATTGTCGTTGTTTGACCGACATTTGGCCACTGTAGTACCCATAGTTAATAGATCGAACCATAAATCTACCCAAAAACTCGCCTGTGTCATTTTTTCATTTGCTTAATAGATGACAATGCTTCTTGTAAAGTGATAGGCCCTTCCCGACATTTGGCCACTGTAGTACCCATAGTTAATAGATCGAACCATAAATCTACCCAAAAACTCGCCTGTGTCATTTTTTCATTTGCTTAATAGATGACAATGCTTCTTGTAAAGTGATAGGCCCTTCCAGACTGTCATTCTCCTCTTGTGATAAGGTTGGAGTATTTATATTATCAATATTACAGTGTACAGTGTTATTCTCACGTGATGCATACAAATTCTCACAAAAGGTCTTAACTTCCTGGGTAATTAAATTACTGTCATGAATAATGTCGCCATCATCTTTTTGGATAAAACACATTGCCTTCTGTACAAAATGTCTTTTTATTTTTAAGATTACAAAAGTATTTTGAATTCTGTTCACCTGCATATATCCATCATATATCATCTGCCGCCTCCATTCAGGGGACTTCACTCTCCCGGAGTAAGAAAACACTGTGAAATTATCTTTGCCTGTTATTTCCGGAAATCGTCCAATAACAATTAGCTCATTATCCATGGACACGACTTCGATGAGGTGGCGCGGATCGGGAGACCTACATATTCCTCAGGTGGAAGTCTTAATCAAGTCATTAATTAAGAAAACACACCAGGTACGTGCAGCGCACTGAAAAAAGCGGCCTCTCCGTACGGTGAGAGAGCGTTTACCCCACTTTTTTAACTTCAGTATATTCTATTCCGTGACTTCATCCATTAATGCAGGTGTTAATCAAACATTCTCTGTGACTCGATACCTGGACCATGGACTAGTAACGTTTTTAGTTACCGTTTTAGCTACCATTAGTCTATGAGTGCAATGAAAGGTCTGCCCGGGTGAGTAGTGTTCACAAACGGTTAGCACGTCTCCTCTTGCTCTACCACGTGTATGTGAGTACCTTGGAAGATCTGCCCCGGTGAGTAGTCTTTACCAACTGTTAGCAAGTCTCCTGTTGTTTTATACGAGCTATTGACTCTGTGTGTGTGTGTGTGTGTGTGTGTGTGTGTGTGTGTGGTGCATGCGTGTGTGCTCGCGGAAGTTTGTTTTGGCTGTTTTCTTCTTTGCCTCGTAATGGGCTATGTGCTCCAATTTCGAAAGAAATACCACATAAAAGTACACTATCACTGTTGTTGTTAATAATAATATTAATCATCATTTTTATTATTATGGTGTGGAGTAGTAGATTACAGGCAACAGAGTCAGTGAAAAAGGGAGATCCCAGTAGGCGTACGGCAGTCAGGATTTATTTTACAGCATTTGTTTTTCTTTCTTTTTTTCTTTTTTCTTTTCCAGCACCCCCAAAATGCTTCTGCTGATGATGTAGTGCTTCGTGTCCTCGGATGTCGGTGTTTTCACATTTTTGCGAAATTAAAGTCTGTAAGCATTAAACTTTCGTGAATTTGCACTGATATGTTCTGAAAAGTTGAATAAATATGTTCAAAACGCATTTTATTCACCCTACCTGGCATCAGTGTTCCTCATTTTAAACCGAGAGCATGGAATTAAACCTATTAAAAATGCATAAGTTAACTGGTCTTGAAATATCAAGTCATACGACTAAATCACAGCTAACACAATATACAAAATATTAATGTAGATAAAACTTACATCGGAATAAAATACACGCTCCTACGGTTAAAATGGTACAGAACAAATATAATACAACGTTCTGTGTGAAAAGTAAGACACACTCAAAGACCAGCAACAAAACAATCGACGTGGCCTTTCGCCCGGGGCACGTTATCTTTTCGCAGTATCGCTGATATCAAGTAGTCTATTAATAAAACTTAACTTCTGCAGTATGCAATACTTAATTTCGACCCAAAACAAACACTAAACATGAAGTCAGTTAAGTAAAATATACTACAAAGCAGTGATGGACACAGAATTACTTTAATCGAGTCAAAACAACAATTCACTACTAAACGGAGAAGGCCGCGCCTTGCACTTGACGGCTAAAAAAAGAACAGCTAGGAGTTGGGGCTTTTAACTCTAACTTAAAAATGACTTAACCTTCATAACGAATTTTGTATAAATAAATGTATGACAAGACTACAGGCTGCATGTCTATTGTTTGCATGTTTCTATTTCAGACAATGTTTTAACCGATCAATCTGTAAATATATACATTTTTGATCCGTTTGTAAACAGAGCAGACTTGTACATAATGTAAATATGTATAAATATGTTTTTAAACTCATCCCCGAAAATACCACAAGACCCGAGTAAATACATCGAAGATTTTATGTAAGAGATTTTGTTCTAAAAGTAATTCGCTATATAGCCAAACCGATTTTATCAACTTTAGATGGTTAAGAGCTTCTGATATCTTGTCCCTGTTGTGTCAGTGGACATCCGAGGACATTAAGAATCAAACAAGAACAACAGCGAGACATCGGCTAATGATTTAGCTCGATCCTGCGTTTAAATAAACAACATGTACACATTCTAAGATGAAAAAATTATATTACACATGGCTCGGTGCATAAAAAGGAGTAGGTAGACAAACAACAAGCAATCAAAAATGTAAAGGCAAAAACCAGATTTGAATCTGGCGCGCACCGGCTATCGGCCGGTTGGCTGTGTGAAGGCCATGTGGCGTTACGCTACACGCAGTACTTCAAAACGAAAGCGTCGTCTTCTTAGTTTCCTTTCTGACGTAAGTTCGGGCCGAAGCGTAGTTCGTCAAACTGTCCGAACTCTGTTCAGCAAACTAAAAGTTCTATTAAGAAACGAATCATAGTTCGTCCAACTGTCCGAAGTATGTTCGGCGAACAAACATTTCGCCCAGTTAAGAACGGGCTTAAAGATGAGAGCGACAAAACTCTTCCTGAGTGACAGCTCACTGAGGTACATCCTTTACTGACTGCCCCGATGCTGCAGAGCATAGCATTATGTCTTCCTTGGTGAGGACTCGCTCGTTGAGCCAAGTCTTGATCAGTTCCATAGCAGTAGATCTGCTGACAGGTAGTGGCACCGTTAGCGCAGCGTCAGTGCGTGTTTGCTCTGTATACATTCTAGACTCCAGGCGCTTCAGCAAATACGCCTCCTGTGCTTTCTGGCGTTTCTCCATCAGCACGTTGAAGGTGTAGAGGAAGGGGTTCAGCGCGGAGTTGAAGGGCAAGACGAAGATGGCCACAGCGACGTTGAGCTCGCCAGGGATGGGAGTTCCTGTGGAGGCCAGCACACCCAGTAAGCCGATAGGGAACCAGCACAGGAAGTCGGACACAACAATGGTGGTCAGGCGGCGCGCGATGGTGGCGTCTCTGGACCCCGTTTTCTTGGATGAGGATATGGAGTTGGAGCGTACAGACCAGTAGATGATGGCCTGGCCCACAGCGATCAGCAGGAACAGCGCGAAGTTTAGAATGATCATCACGCTGAAGGAGTAGTGGTAACCTTGGAAACTCTCACTGGAGGTAAATGGCAGTGGGATGCAAATGCCGGTCTGACTGTAGAAGTCCCAGCGTGACACCATAGGCAAGAGAGGGACTGTTGCCAAGGCAATTCCTATTGCCCAGATAATTGCACAGGCTATCAGCGCGGAGTTCCGATTGAAGTGAAGGCTGCTTAAGGGAAAGCGCAGGACGAGGAAGCGATCCAGAGTGATGAAGCAGATGATGAAGGCCGACACCTCACTGGACATGAGAGACAGAAAGCCAGCGATCTTACAGACCGTACTTTTCTTCCACTGGTCGCCATACCAGAGGTATTTCCCACGGTAGATCTGATCAGCCACCCCTACAATTGCCAGGTAGACCCCCATGAAGAAGTCTGCAATGGACAGATTGGTGACAAAGATATTGAAGCTACCGAGACCTAAGCCGTTGTTGCTGAGGTAAAGTCTGGCCACAAAGCTGCCCACGTTGCCCACAATGGACAGTAAAGCAAAGATCCACAGGAATGCGCGGTACACGTTGGACTTGAGAAGGTCTTCACACGACGCCACCAGGTCTTGCTTGGCGTGACAGTTGTCCAGGTTGAAGTGTTCAGGAAGCATGGCTTCACAACACAACTTGTAGTTGTCAGCATGCACCACCTTCAGATAGGCTAAATGTTTCAGCAGATCAGTAGGGAAGTCCTTCAACGGGGAACCGCTCACGTCCAAGTTCTCCAGCAGCGGCGTCGACTTGAAACCTTCGTCATCTATTGTCGTCAGTTTGCTGCGCGAAATGTTAAATGTCTTCAGGTTTGGGCAGTCAGCTAGTGCACTTCCGTTGAACACATCAAGAATGATACCCGATAAGTTGATAGTCTCAAGCATCAACGTGCCTGGACCCGGCAACACGGTCGTTGTTATCGATGACAAGGGGTTACCGGACAACACCAGAACTCGTAGGTTCTTCATGGAATCAAAATACTCTATGTAGATGTGTGTTAGTTCATTCTCACTTAAATCTAAATGCCTCAGATTAGGAAGCTCTAAAGTCGGTTGTGTTTTAATGCGGCAGTCGGACAGACGAAGATATATCAGGAAGAAGTTGTGAGCCAAGTCACTGGGTGCCATACCGGAACCACTGGCGTCCAGGTAGCGAAGAGCAGGGTAGGAGCTGGTTGAGAAGTTGGCAGTGCAGACAAAGGCCAGACCCTGGCAGTGACACACGTCAGGGCAGGTCAGTTTTTCACACAGCAACTCGTCATCATACTGAGGACACTGGAACACACCGTCACACACGTGGTCAGCATGCAGACACATTTTGGACCCTCGACAGCGGTAGAAACCGGAACACGTGTACCTCTCACATGATGACTCATCCTCACGGTTTGGACAATCATCCACACCATTGCAGCGGAGATAGATGGGCAGGCAGTATCCTTGGGAGCATTGAAAGTGGGTGACTGGACAGTCACCTGAAACAGTCATCTGCGAGAGGAAAGGCATTCCTGTGTTATCCACGTTGAGTACTGCTGGTGGCATAGTGGTCAGTTCCAGATATTCTTGGTTTCTTACACAGATTTCATCCGAACCGTCGTAACAGTCCGTTTTCCCATTACAAAAGTGTTCCAGAGGAATGCACTGTCCGGTTTGGCATCGAAATTCAGAAATGGAACAAGGAGAAAAGTGACAGAAATTCTCATCCGTATTGTCCGCGCAGTGCTGAATATGGTCACACAGCAGAGTGTAGTCCACAGCTTCATGGCTACGTTCACAAACAAACATGGCTATAGTGACGCTTCCAGAGTGACATGACGTCATGGATTCTTTAGCACCGCACTGAGAACGTGAGTCACATGACAGGAAGTTTCTTGTCACGTGACCTGACAGACACTGAACCACACTCACGTTCCACACTGCTTCTTCAATGCCAACCGATATACTGCTAGCCAGCTTCACTCTGCTTTCAACAACTGACTGTGCGTTTTGTTTGCCAAACTCACAGATTATGTCTGCAGTAAGCTCCTTTCGGCAGTCCATGAAATAAGTCTTTCCTCTACCGAACTCGTAATAAGCACACTGGGGAGGTGAGACCGAACCAGATACGTCAAGGAAAAAAGCTGTTCTGCCGTCGACCCATTGCCACAGGTGTTTGTACAGTGCTTCTGTCGGCACAGTACCGCGCCTGTCCACCAGCTGAGCTCCGATGTAAAACGTTCCTGGATTCCTCACAGAAGCCATGATCTGTCTGAATCTTCTTAACTCTTCGGGTGTCGCCAGAGTGATCAGGTTCTGTTTGTTCTTAACGCACTGATAATTAGCATCACTCCAGCTCGGGTTTCCGCCACGTTGAGCAAACCTGTAACATTTGGTTCCCGCGTCTGCTGCTCCGTCTCCACATTCGTCGCTATGGTAACTGCAGTCTTCTTCGTCTTCATTTCCTTGACATTCCGTCACCATATTACAGCTGAGCAGCGGCTTGAAGCTGTGGAAATGGGGAACGGAGCAGTTGTACAGGTTTTCCGACAGCTGCTGGGGCTCTTGGGACCTGGGAAGGATAGCGTACATCATCTTGAAGCCTGTTCTCTCATTGGAGCTGTCAGCACGGAAGAAGAGGGTTATAGAGGAGCGGTACACCTGTGATGGTATGTCTTGCTGTCCACACTTTCTCCACGTGTGGCTGGGCGCCGTTACAGTAAAGTCCACGTAATCATACGAACACTCCTCATGCTTCTCCAAAACAAAATGAGTGAAGCTGATGAACACGCACTCGTCCTCCGAAATATCCACATGGAATACGCCTCGGTAAAGACTCGGGTAGAAGCGATCCAATCCGTTGAACCCAGGCGATGTCACGTATCTGACTGTGTCTGTTAGTCTCACCACTGGCAGGTCCTCCAGAAGTTCATCATGTTGAAAAAGAAAATGCAACGTTATGGCGGAAGCAAGGTGAAGGTTGTGACCCCAGAGGCGGAAGAAGACGGAGGAAGAGGAGTTGAAGGTCACGCTTCTGTTTCTCAGCTCTGGCATGTCGAAGTATCGTGGGACTCCGAAGTCATTCTCGACGCGGAATGCCAGGGATTGGGTGCTGTTGCCGCAGTCCTTTTCCAACGCCAGCCGATCAATGGTTACAGTAACGTAAGTCGTTTTAGGGCCATCGATATTCCAACGGCAGAGGACCTCGGCACTTTCACAGTTCTCATTCGTTACAATTTCCACAGTAGTGTTCATGGACGCAACGATCGTCATTGAGTCGTCTCCTGAACAGGCTGTTGTGTTAATAACAAAATACCCGGCATTCATTTCGCACAGCATGACGTCACAGTTTTTCGTCAGCGACGTGGGGGATGTTGTGGTCAGGTGAGAGGCGGTGGTAGGACCTGTTGTGGTTGCAGTTGATGTAAATACGCTTTCGGTGATCATTTCGTCGTCTTCTGCTCCGGCGTGAACGGGGCCAGACACTGCATGATTCGCTTCAGTGTTTTCTGATGCTCCTGTGACGAGTCCATAATCCAGACCTGAATTCACGGCACCTCTCGTGCTTCTGACCGTCTGAAAATCTGAGGCCTGTCCAGAAACACTTTCGCTGGAGACAGTGTCAGCAGAAACAGTCCCATTCATTACGCTGGCGACAGTGTCAGATAAAACAGTCCCATTCATTACACTGGCGGCAGTGTCAGCAGAAACAGTCCCATTCATTACGCTGGCTGCAGTGTCAGCAGAAACAGTCCCATTCATTACGCTGGCGACAGCATCCGCATCGAAGGTGTTGCTAGCGGTATATCCGTGTACACTTCCACTGGCTGGGTTGCCTGCATTCATAGTGATGTTAACAGTCTTTCCATATACATTTTCACCGGCAACATTGCCTGCATTCCTGGTTCTCTCAAATGTGGCTGCAGTTGTAGGAATGCTATCACTGTCCGCAGAACCGCCTGCATTGTCAACAGCCATAGTGTTCACATCACCTGCCGTTGTTGACACACGACTGCCAGTGTTTCCATCGACACGCAGGCTACTCATGGTGTTGTTGAACTTCGGCAACACGTATTCTGATAACGCATTGTAAAGGTTTAGTTTTGTTGACACCGATGAATTGTCAGTAGCAGACGTCACAGCTCCTGTTTGTGCAGACAACGCGAACAAGACGATCAGACTCTGAAGCATGATGGCCATGCTGAAAAACACATGGGGTCGGTCACTTGAACTAATCATGGTCAGCACTTTGGCGAATTGACCTCAAGTGTTCAAAGATCAGTCGCGACTCTGCTGTTGTCCTCCTGAATCTGAGCAATTTAGAACAGTGTTGTAACCAAGAATCCAAATACACATATAAATATACGGATATGTAGCCTCCGTAAAAAGTTAGTAGTTAACAGAGAAGTATTTAGAAGTTAGTTAGTTCTTGGATTTTAACATCCTGTCAACTATTTTCGGCTCACGGTCAGACCGAACCACACATTCAACATTCTTCGGCACGGGTTCAAAACACAAAGTCACCGATCACAAGTAAAAAGCTGGATCAAGTAGTTAGTTCTTGGATTTTAACATCCTGTCAACCGTTTAGGCCAAGGCTTAATACAAATCACACATTTAAAGGTCTTTTGCACCAGTTGAAAACAGAGTCACCAATCACAAGTCAAAAGGTGGATCAGATAGTTAGCTAGTTCTTGGGTATTAAACGTTCCGTCGAACCAATCACAAGTCAAAAGCTGGATCAGATAGTTACTTCTTGGGTATTAAACGTCCCCTCAACCGTTTTGGCTCAATCAAGTTTTCGGGACAAAACACGCATTCAAAAATCTTTTGCAACAGTTCAAAATACAAGTCACCAGCACAGTTATAGGGTTTATAATCAGACGATGTGTAAACCAGACTACAGCCAGGTCACTAAATCCCGAGTCAGAATCTAGTTCACAGCTCTGGACACATCACAGTTGTACTTAGAAGGTTTATAACCGGACGAGGTGTAAACCAGACTACACCCAGGTCACTGAATCACGAATATATAGCTGGATCACACATCTGGATCACAGTATCTGGACACACCAGAGTTATACTTAGAAGGTTTATAATCAGACGATGTGTAAAGCGGATTACAGCCAGGTCACTCAATCCCACATCAAAATCCATTGCACAGAAAGTTTATAATCCGACGATGTGGAAACCGGGCTACAGCCAGGTCACTTAATCCTGAATGAAAATCTAATTCACAGTTCTGAACACAGCACACTTCAATTTTAAAAGGTTTATAACCGGACGATGTGTAAACCAGATTACAGCCATGTCACCAAATCTGAATCAAAGTCTAGATGCCAGTTCTGAACACAGCACAGTTATAGTTAGATTTATAACCAGACGATGTGTAAACCAGACTACAGCCAAGTCACTGAATCACGAATACCTAGCTGGAACACAGCTCTGGACACAACACAGTTATTGGTAGAGGGTAACCAGGAGATGTGTAAACCAGACTACAGCCGGGTGGATGGCATATGAGCGTACATGGGTGCAGCCCAAGGAAAACAAGTGAACGTTTATGCTTGAAGTCGTGAGAAATTATGCAGCCTTGTTCAATAGACCACGTGTGGACCACTGGCTATAATCCTGCCGAATAATACAAGAGATCAGTCCAGCTCTCAAATAAACGAACTGACAAACGTACTGAGCCCAAGGCAGCAAGCAGACTGTGTTAGTTTTGACGCAGACAACAAAATACTGGTATTGACCAATGCGTGATCAGAGCCGATACCGGTGTAGAAGGAACATAATTCCCCTGATCAACGAGGCACTGGTTTCTGGCTGTGGTTGGACCAGTTGTGTGTGTGTGTGTGTGTGTGTGTGTGTGTGTGTGTGTGTGTGTGTGTGTGTGTGCTTGCGTGCGTGCGTGTGTGTGCGCGCGCGCGCGCGCGCGTGTGTGTGTGTGTGTGTGTGTGTGTGTGTGTGTGTGTGTGTGTGTGTGTGTGTGTGTGAGTCTATGAGTCTCTGTGTGTGTGTGTGTGTGTGTGTGTGTGTGTGTGTGTTTGTGTATATGTAGGAGAGAGAGAGAGAGAGAGAGAGACAGACAGACAGACAGACAGACAGACAGACAGACAGACAGACAGACAGACAGACAGAGAAGTCGAACTCGAAACCTTTATTTTACAAGGACTGTAGTTTAGGTTCAGTTAAAAACCTTTCTAACAACTAGTCCTTGCTAAGCTACTGATAAATAGAGATCAGATTACAGGCATTATTTATATACATATAGGCATGAATGAGTGAGTGAAACGGTATACATGAGAATTACGTCATAAAACAACGTGTTCACAGCGCTAGATGAACACATGCCATACATCATTCAGTTATATATTATGAGCATACAATAAGCATATTATGAGCAAATGAAGCAGCAGAACAGCTGATCAGCTCATATGACTAGTATCGGAAAAGAAAACAGAAGCAGTCAATGCTTATGTTATAAAGAACAGTAGGGTTGGGGGGGGGGGGGGGGGGGGGAAACGGGGGCAGGGGGAAGGTACTCTCACAAGCAGTCGGAAGAGAGAGACACGCACACACAGACAAACACACAGAGAGACCGACCGCGCGTGCGTATGCGTAATACAATTTACTGAACCTGATAAAATTTAAACCCAACCTGACATTGGAATAGGTATTCTAACCTAGTACTTAGTTTAGGAAATTCCCACCTAGGATAATTTAATGTGCGGAGGGAGCTATGGCTCATCTACACCGTAAAAAACAAAAAACAAAAATAAAATAAAAATCAATGGCGTTGTGAAAGGAAGACACTTCAATCCAACCGCAAAGCTTTCAGTAATAATAAAAAATACATAAATTGTCTGTACCGCTATTCCCCGGTGGGCGATCCCAACGTGCTTGGTCACATACATGTACATAATATATACCATTTAAATTGACTAACGTACCGTATACAAGCAATCACGTAATACACACTTAATAAACTACACTAATATAAAGCAAGTACTTGTAAAAACAGAGAAAAAAATAACCATTATAAAACATAAAGACGTTACAATAATTTAAAACAGGCATATAATTATCAAGCAGTGTACAAAGTAATTACTGTAACTACGCTAACACACACACACACACACACACACACACACACACACACACACACACACACACACACACACACACACACACACACACACATGTACATCCCTCTCTCTCTCTGCGCCTCCTCTCTCTCTCTCTTTACCCGATAACAACCTCCCAACATCGCAGCTAAGCCTGAAACACTATTGGAAAACACGAAATGTCAACACAAACAAATGCAACGTATTGATTATTGGGGGTAATTTCAGTCAGAATAAAATGATGTTTACCGTCAGGTTACGACAGTCGAATCAGTTTAGGAGATTCTGTAGAAAATGTCAGTTATTCCTTGGATGATTG
>OY757558.1:11867562-11879450 GCA_963584105.1 Alviniconcha strummeri
TGTGTGTGCGTGAGTGTGTGCGTGCGTGCGTTCGGGCGTAATTTGTGTGTGTGAGTGTTTGTGTGTGTGTGTGTGTGTGTGTGTGTGTGTGTGTGTGCGTGCGTGCGTGCGTGCATGCGTGTTTGCTTGTATGTATGCATGTGTTTGTGTGTTTGTTTGTTGTTGTTTTTTTGTGTGTGTGTGTGTGTGTGTGTGTGTGTGTGTGTTGTGTGTGTGTGTGTGTGTGTGTGTGTGTGTGTGTGTGTGTGTGTGTGTGTGTGTGTGTGTGTGTGTGTGTGTGTGTGTGTGTGCACGCGTGCGTGCTCGCGGAAGTTTGTTTGACTGGGTTTTGTTCTTTGCCTGGTAATGGGCTATGTACTCCAATTTCGAAAAAAATACCACATTCAAGAGTACACTATTACTGTTGTTTTCAGTCATAATAATAATAATTGTTGTTGTTGTTGTTGTGATGGTGTGGAGTGGTAGAATACAGGCAACACAATCAGTCAAAAAGGGAGACCACAGCAGGCGTAAAGCAATCAGGATTTATTTTACAGCAGATTTTATTTTACAGCATCCCCAAAATGCTGCTGATAATGATGTAGAGCTTCATGTCCTCGGATATTGGTGCTGTCAGATCTTTGCGAAATATAGTCTATAAGCATTAAACTTTGGTCTGTTTGCACTGATATGCTCTGAAAAGTTGAATAAATATGTTTAAAACGCGTTTTATTCACCCTACCTGGCATCAGTTTTGCTAATTTTTAAACCGTGAGAATGGGATTAAAAACATTAACAAAATATATTAAAAGTTAACTCGTCTTGAAATATCAAATGTTCAGGTGCCCCAATTTTTGATATGTTCCTGTGCCAAAATTGGTAAAGATTAGTACATTTCAAGCTCATGTTGCTACTCAATGCTACTCAATGCTACTAAATGCACAATGAAAATTTTCAATCAGATTTTTTCAAAATGGCCTCCGCCACACATGCAACCTTGAAAACAAATCACATCTACATTTTTTTGGAGTAGAGATGTTATTTAAGTATCAGAATAACAAGCAAAACTTGCAGATTTGAGACATGCAGATATCTCAAGCTGCCAAATTTTAAGTTAAGACTCCTTTCGTGAGAACAGGTCACATATTAGGGACAAACTGTGACAAACTGTGACGGTTTCTGTGGACGTAAAGCAACACTGAATGATGCTTACATCATTCAGTGTTGCTTTACGTCCACAGAAACCGTAAGGCTTATTTGTCCTGTGAACCCAGGACGGCCACCTCGACTTTCACACAGCTCCTGAACTCTGCACCCGAAAATGCTCACTCGCACACTCAGATAACAGTGCTCAGATAACAGTGCGGCGTGGGCCGCAAGGAAAACACGCTCTCGCTACAATCAAATCGGCCCTCTGGATATTTGTCTTTCCTCGGCCCGTACAAGTACAATTTTCTCAACAATGACTACTCTAATTAACTCAAGAAAAACATCAAATAAAAGCTAAAGTTTTTTTTTTTTTTTTTTTTTTAAACCATGTTCATGTAAACAAAATGTACAAACATGACCTATTTGATTTACAGCAAACGTGACTTGTGCCTGTCTATAAACAGATTCATACAACTAAATCACAGCTAACACAATATACACAATATTAATGTAGATAAAACTGACATCAGAATAAAATACACACTCCGACGGTTAAATTGGTACAGAACAATTATAATACAACGTTCTGTGTGAAAAGTAAGACACACTCAAAGACCAGCAACAAACCAATCGGCGTGGCCTTTCGCCCGGGGCACGTTATCTTATCGCAGTATCACTGATATCAAGTAGTCTATTAATAAAACTTAACTTCTACAGAATACAGTACTTAATTTCGGCCTAAACATGAAGTCAGTTAATCAAAATATATTGTAAAGCATTGATCGACACAGAATTACTTTAATCGAGTCAAAACAACAGTTCACTACTAAACAGAGAAGGCCGCGCCTTGCAGTTGACGGCTAGAAAAAGAACAGCTCGGAGTTGGGGCTTTTAACTCTAACTTAACAATGACTTAACCTTCATAATGAATTATGTATAAATAAATGCATGACAAGAATACAGGCTGCATGTCTATTGTTTGCATGTTTCTATTTCAGACAATGTTTTAACCGATCAATCTGTAAATATATATATTTTTAATCCGTTTGTAAACCTAGCAGACTTGTAAATAAACGAAATATGTATGTTTTGAAACTCATTCTCGAAAATACCACTAGACCGGAGTAAATACATAGTAGATTCTATGTGAGAAATTTTTTCTAAAAGTAATTCGCTACATAGTCAAACCGATTTTATCAACTTTAGATGGTTAAGAGCTTCCGATATTTTGTCCCTGTTATGTCAGATGACATCCGACGACTTTAATAATAAAACAACAACAGCGAGTCATCGGCTAATGATTTAGCTCGATCTTGCGTTTAAATAAACAACATGTACATATTCTAAGAAGCCAAATTATATTACACATGGCTCGGTGAATAAAAAGGAGTAGGTAAATAAACAACAAGCAATCAAAAATGTAAAGAAAAAGAAAAAGAAAAACTGAATCTGGTGCGCACCGGCTATTGGCCGGTTGGCTGTGTGAAGCCGTGAGATGTTAGGCCTACGCTATGCGCAGTGCTTCAAAACGAAAGCGTCGTCTGCTCCGTTCCCGGGTTACTAGCGGTATAGTAATAAAATTGTTTGGATCTGATAATCGGGGCGGGATTACGGTAAAAACTGTGCAAATCGCACTTGCTCACATGATTATTATTGTTCAGCTTCATTATCAACTCGCGAAGCCTGTACGTAGGACTGATTCTTTAAGACTGTCGGAATATTTCACTCCGTATCCTCTCAAGCCCGTTCTTAATTGGGCGAACATTAATTATACTTCCCGAACATAGTTCGGGTTATTCGTCGAACCTAGTTGGTTCTTAATTGGGCGAACCTTTGATTCGCGAACCTAGTTGGGAATATTCGTCGAACTACGACGAAGCTATATTCGGGGTCCAAAAAGCTTCGCTCAACAAGTTCTGGGAATATTCGCCGAGTTCGGCGAACATTGCCTTGACTGGTTGAAAGCAAAGGGTTCTCCTGTAGATGAGGAAGAAAGAAAATGCATTACGGTGTCGATACTTCACTCGCTTCGGAAGGAATTGACCTATTTGTTGAGGCACAGCCTTGTCTCTGAGATCCAAAATAATATAGTAGTTAGTTGAATTACCCTGTGAGGGATGATTAAAGTATCTTGACTTGACCTTAGCCGATATTTTGGATCATGCTGTCTGCTGCGATTATCACGTAAGTTCGGGCCGAAGCTTGCATCTCATTGTAAACCAGTTAAGAACGAAGCGTAGTTCGTCGAACTGTCCGAACCCTGTTCAGCGAACTAAATGTTCAATTAAGAAACGAATCATAGTTGTCGAACTGTCCGGAGTATGATCGGCAAACAAACAGTTCGCCCAGTTAAGAACGGGCTTAAAGATGAGAGCGACAAAACTCTTTGTGAGAGACAGCTCAGTGAGGTACATAATTTACTGGCTGCCCCGATTCTGCAGAGCATAGCATTATGTCTTCCTTGGTGAGGACTTGCTCGTTCAGCCAAGTTTTGATCAGTTCCATAGCAGTGGATCTGTTGACAGGCAATGAGGCCGTTAGCGCAGCATCAGTGCGTGTTTGCTCTGTATACATTCTAGATTCCAGGCGCTTCAGCAAATACGCCTCCTGTGCTTTCTGGCGTTTCTCCATCAGCACGTTGAAGGTGTAGAGGAAGGGGTTCAGCGCGGAGTTGAAGGGCAAGACGAAGACGGCCACAGCGACGTTGAGCTCGCCAGGGATGGGAGTTCCTGTGGAGGCCAGCACACCCAGCAAGCCGATAGAGAACCAGCACAGGAAGTCGGACACAACAATGGTGGTCAGGCGACGCGCGATGGTAGCGTCTCTGGACCCCGTTTTCTTTGACGAGGATATGGAGTTAGAGCGCACAGACCAGTAGATGATGGCCTGGCCCACAGCGATCAGCAGGAACAGCACGAAGTTCAGAATGATCATCACGCTGAAGGAGTAGTGGTAGCCTTGGAAACTCTCACTTGAGGTAAATGGCAGTGGGATGCAAATGCCGGTCTGACTGTAGAAGTCCCAGCGTGACACCATAGGCAAGAGAGGGACTGTTGCCAAGGCAATTCCTATTGCCCAGATGATTGCACAAGCTATCAGCGAGGAGCTGCGACTGAAGCGGAGGCTGCTTAAAGGAAAGCGCAGGACGAGGAAGCGATCCAGAGTGATGAGGCAGATGATGAAGGCCGACACCTCACTGGACATCAGAGACAGAAAGCCAGCGATCTTACAGACCGTACTTTTCTTCCACTGGTCGCCATACCAGAGGTATCTCCCACGGTAGATCTGATCAGCCACCCCTACAATTGCCAGGTAGACCCCCATGAAGAAGTCTGCAATGGACAGATTGGTGACAAAGATACTGAAGCTACCGAGACCTACGCCGTTGTTGCTGAGGTAAAGTCTGGCCACAAAGCTGCCCACGTTGCCCACAATGGACAGTAAAGCAAAGATCCACAGGAACGTGCGGTACACGTTGGACTTGAGAAGGTCTTCACACGACGCCACCAGGTCTTGCTTGGCGTGACAGTTGTCCAGGTTGAAGTGTTCAGGAAGCATGGCTTCACAACACAACTTGTAGTTGTCAGCATGCACCACCTTCAGATAGGCTAAATGTTTCAGCAGATCACTAGGGAAGTCCTTCAACGGGGAACCGCTCACGTCCAAGTTCTCCAGCAGCGGCGTCGACTTGAAACCTTCGTCATCTATTGTCGTCAGTTTGCTGCGAGAAATGTTAAATGTCTTGAGGTTTGGGCAGCCAGCCAGTGCACTTCCTTTGAACACATCAACAACGATACCCGATAAGTTGATAGTCTCAAGCATCAACGTGCCTGGACCCGGCAACACGGTCTTTGTTATCGATGACAAGGGGTTACCGGACAACACCAGAACTCGTAGGTTCTTGACAGAATCAAAATACTCCATGTAGATGTGTGTTAGTTCATTCTCACTTAAATCTAAATGCCTCAGATTAGGAAGCTCTAAAGTCGGTTGTGTTTTAATGCGGCAGTCGGACAGACGAAGATATATCAGGAAGAGGTTGTGAGCCAAGTCACTGGGTGCCATACCGGAACCACTGGCGTCCAGGTAGCGAAGAGCAGGGTAGGAGCTGGCTGAGAAGTTGGCAGTGCAGACAAAGGCCAGACCCTGGCAGTGACACACGTCAGGGCAGGTCAGTTTTTCACACAGCAACTCGTCATCATACTGAGGACACTGGAACACACCGTCACACACGTGGTCAGCATGCAGACACACTTTGGACCCTCGACAGCGGTAGAAACCGGAACACGTGTACCTCTCGCATGATGCCTCATCCTCACGGTTCGGACAATCATCCACACCATTGCAGCGGAGATAGATGGGCAGGCAGTATCCTTGGGAGCATTGAAAGTGGGTCACTGGACATTCATCTGAATCAGTCATCTGCGAGAAGAAAAACATTCCTGTGTCATCCACGTTGAGTACTGCTGCTGGCATAGTGGTCAGTTCCAGATATGCTCGTTTTTTTACACAGATTTCATCCGAACCGTCGTAACAGTCCGTTTTACCATTACAAAAGTGTTCCAGAGGAATGCACTGTCCGGTTTGGCATCGAAACTCAGAAATGGAACAAGGAGAAAAGTGACAGAAATTCTCATCCGTATTGTCCTCGCAGTGCTGAATATGGTCACACAGCAGAGTGTAGTCCACAGCTTCATGGCTCCGTTCACAAACAAACATGGCTATAGTGACGCTTCCAGAGTGACATGACGTCATGGATTCTTTTGCACCGCACTGAGAACGTGCGTCACATGACAGGAAGTCTCTTGTCACGTGACCTGACAGACACTGAACCACGCTCACGTTCCACACTGCTTCTTCAATACCAACGGATATGCTGCTAGCCAGCTTCACTCTGCTTTCAACAACTGACTGTGCGTTTTGTTTGCCAAACTCACAGATTACGTCTACAGTAAGCGCGTCTCGGCAACCCATGGAATAAGCATTTCCTGTAGCGAACTCGTAATAAGCACACTGGGGAGGTGAGTCAGGACGAATCCTGCCGAGGACAAAAGCTGTTCTGCCATCGACCCATTGCCACAGGTGTTTGTACAGAGCTTCTGTCGGCACAGTACCGCGCCTGTCCACCAGCTGAGCTCCGATGTAAATAGTTCGCGGATTCCTCACTGAAGCCATGATTTGTCTGAATCTTCTTAACTCTTCCGGTGTCGCCAGAGTGATCAGGTTCTGGTTGTTCTTAACGCACTGATAATTAGCATCACTCCAGCTCGAATTTCCGCCACGTTGAGCAAACCTGTAACATTTGGTTCCCGCGTCTGCTGCTCCGTCTCCACATTCGTCGCTATGGTAACTGCAATCTTGTTCGTCTTCGTTTCCTTGACATTCCGTCACCATATTACAGCTGAGCAGCGGCTTGAAGTTGTGGAAATGGGGAACGGAGCAGTTGTACAGGTTTTCCGACAGCTGCTGGGGCTCTTGGGACCTGGGAAGGACGGCGTACATCATCTTGAACCCTGTTCTCCCAATGGAGCTGCCAGTATAGAAGAAGAGGGTTACAAAGGAGCGGTACACCTGTGATGGTATGTCTTGCTGTCCACACTTTCTCCACCTCTGGCTGGGCGCCGTTACAATAAAGTCCACGAAATCAAAGAAACACTCGTCCTGCTTCTCCAAAACAAAATGAGTGAAGCTGATAAACACGCACTCGTCCTCCGAAATACCCACATGGAATACACCTCGGTAAAGACTGGGGTAGAAGCGATCCAGTCCGTTGAACCCAGGCGATGTCACGTATCTGACTGTGTCTGTTAGTCGCACCACTGGCAGCTTCTCCATAAGTTCAAAATTTTGAAAACGAAAATGCAACGTTATGGCGGAAGCAAGGTGAAGGTTGTGACCCCGGAAGCGGAAGATGAGGGAGGAAAAGGAGCTGAAGGTCACGCTTCTGTTTCTCAGCTCTGGCATGTCGAAGAATCGTGGGACTCCGAAGTCACTGTTGACGCGGAATTCCAGGAATTGGGTGCTGTTGCCGCAGTCCTTTTCCAACGCCAGCCGATCAATGGTTACAGTAACGTAAGCTGCTTCAGGAACATCAATATTCCAAAGGCAGAGGACCTCGGCACTTTCACAGTTCTCATTCGTTACAATTTCCACAGTGGTGTTCATGGACGTGAAGATCGTCGGTGAGTCGTCTGCTGCACAGGCTGTTGTGTTAATAACAAAATACCCGGCATTCTTTTCGCAGAGCATGACGTCACAGTCTTTAGTCAGCGACGTGGGGGATGTTGTGGTCAGGTGAGAGGCGGTGGTGTGACCTGTTGTAGTTGCAGTTGATGTAAACACGCTTTCGGTGATGATTTCGTCGTCTTCTGCTCCAGACACTGCATGAGTCGCTTCAGTGTTTTCTGATGCTCCTGTGACGAGTCCATAATGAGTGTTTTCAGATGCTCCTGTGATGAGTCCATAATGAGTGTTTTCTAATGCTCCTGTGACGAGTCCATCATCCAGACCTGAATTCACGGCACCTCTCGTGCTTCTGACCGACTGAAAATCTGAGGCCTGTCCAGAAACACTTTCACTGGAGACAGTGTCAGCAGAAACAGTCCCATTCATTACACTGGCTGCAGTGTCAGCAGAAACAGTCCCATTCATTACGCTGGCTGCAGTGTCAGCAGAAACAGTCCCATTCATTATGCTGGCTGCAGTGTCAGCAGAAACAGTCCCATTCATTACGCTGGTGACAGTGTCAGCAGAAACAGTCCCATTCATTACGCTGGCTGCAGTGTCGGGAGAAACAGTCCCATTCATTACGCTGGCGACAGGGTCAGCAGAAACAGTCCCATTCATTACGCTGGTGAAAGTGTCAGCAGAAACAGTCCCATTCATTACGCTGGCTACAGCATCCGTATCCATGGTGTTGCTAGCGGTATATCCGTGTACACTTCCACTGGCTGGGTTGCCTGCATTGATAGTGGTGTTAGCAGTCTTTTCAAACACATTTTCACTGGCAAAGTTGCCTGCATTCATAGTGATGTTAACAGTCTTTCCATATACATTTTTACCGGCAACATTGCCTGCATTCCTGGTTCTGTCAAAGGTGGCTGCAGTTGTAGGAATGCTATCACTGTCGGCAGAACCGCCTGCATTGTCAACAGCCATAGTGTTCACATCACCTGCCGTTGTTGACACACGACTGCCAGTGTTTCCATCGACACGCAGGCTACTCATGGTGTTGCCGAACTTCGGCAACACGTATTCTGATAACGCATTGTAAAGGTTTAGTTTTGTTGACACCGATGAATTGTCAGTAGCAGACGTCACAGCTCCTGTTTGTGCAGACAACGCGAACAAGGCGATCAGACTCTGAAGCATGATGGCCATGCTGAAAAACACATGGGGTCGGTCACTTGAACTAATCATGGTCAGCACTTCGGCGAAATGACCTCAAGTGTTAAAAGATCAATCGCGACTCTGCTGTTCTTCTCATGAATCTGAGCAGTTTAGAACTGTGTTGTAACCAAGAATCCAAATACACATGTAGATATACGGATGTGTAGCTTGCGTAAAACGTCAGTAGTTGACAGAGAAGTACTTAGTTGGTTATAGTTAGTTAGTTCTTGGATTTTATCGTCCTGTCAACCATTTTAGGCTCACGCTCAGAACGAACCACACATTCAACATTCAAGCTGGATCAGATAGTTGGCTAGTTCTTGGTTATTAAACGTCCCGTCGAACCAGCCAGAAGTCAAAAGCTGGATCAGATAGTTATCTACTTCTTGGGTATTAAACGTCCCGTCGAACCAATCACAAGTCAAATGCTGGATCAGACAGCTACTTCTTGGGTATTAAACGTCCCGTCAACCATTTTGGCTCAATCAAGTTCTCCGGACAAAACACGCATTCAAAAGTCGTTTTCACCAGTTCAAAATACAAGTCATAAAATCCCGAATCAAAAGCTGGATCACAGTTGCCGTTCTAAAAAGTGGAGTGTTTATAAAACATAAATTTTGTAAGCCAGCATACAGCCAAGTCTCTAAATACAACACACACACACACACACACACACACACACACACACACACACACACACACACACACACACACACACACACACACAAAAAAAAAGGATCAAAGATCCATATAGGGCAGAGTTATAATTAGAGGGTTTATAACCAGATGGTGTATAGACCAGGCTACAACCAAGTCACTAAATCACAAAAAAGCCCAACAACAACAACAAAAAGCAAATAAATTATTTAAAACAAATGGATCAGAGTTCCATACAGGGCACAGTTATAGTTAGGGGGTTTATAACCAGATGATCTGTAGACCAGGCATCAGCCAAGTCACTGAATACCGAATTAAAGTCTAGATCACAGTTCTGGACACAGCACAGTTATAGTTAGAGGTTTTATAACCAGAAGATGTGTAAACCGGATTACAGCCAATGACGTCACTGAATCAGGGATACATAGATGGATTACAATATCTGGACACAGCACAGTTCTACTTAGAAGGTTTCTAATCAGACGATTTGTAAACCAGACTACAGCCAGGTCACTGAATCACGAATACATAGATGGATCACACATCTGGATCACAGTATCTGGGCACAGCACAGTTATACTCATAGGGATTTTAATCAGACGATGTGTAAATGAGACTACAGCCAATTTAGCGAATCACCAATACAAAGCTGGATCACACATCTGGATCACAGTATCTGGGCACAGCACAGTTATACGTCGAAGGTTTATAATGACATGATATTTAAATGAGATTACAGCCAAGTTAGTGAATCACCAATACAAAGCTGGATCACACATCTGGATCACAGTATCTGGGAACAGCACACTTATACTTACAGGGTTTATATTCAGACGATGTGTAAACCAAACAACAGCGAGGTAAAAAAAAAATCCCGAGTCAAAATCTCGTTCACGGTTCTGGACACAGGACAGTTATACTTAGAAGGTTTATAACCGGACGATGTGTAAACCAGACCAGGTCACTGAATCACGAATGCATAGCTGGATCACACATCTGGATCACAGTATCTGGGCACAGCACAATTATACTTGGAAGGTTTATAATCAGACGATGTGTAAACCAGATTACACCCAGGTCACTAAATCCTGAGTCAAAATGTAGTTCACAGTTCTGGACACAGCACTCTTATACTTTGAAGGTTTATAACCGGACGATGTTTTAACCAGACTACAGCCAGGTCACTGAATCACGAATATACAGCTGGATCACAGTATCTGGACACAGCAGAGTTATACTTAGGAAGTTTATAATGAGACGATGTGTAAAGCGGATTACAGCCAGGTCACTCAATCCCACACCATAATCTATTTCGCAGAAGGTTTATAATCAGACGATGTGTAAACCGGGCTACAGCCAGGTCACTAAATCCCGAATCAAAATCCAATTCACAGTTCTGAACACAGCACAGATATTTAGAAGGTTATAACCGGGCGATGCGTATACCAGATAACAGGCTGGTCACCAAATCCGAATCAAAGTCTAGATCCCAGTTCTGAACACAGCACAGTTATAGTTAGATTTATAAGCAGACGATGTGTAAACCAGACTACAGCCAAGTCACTAAATCACGAATACCCAGCTGGACCACAGCTCTGGACACAACACAGTTACTGGTAGAGGGTAACCAGGAGATGTGTAAACCAGACTACATCCAGGTGGATGGTGTATGAGCGTACATGGGTGCAGCCCAAGGAAAACAAGTGAACGTTTATGCTTGAAGTCGTGAGAAATTATGCAGCCTTGTTGAATAGACCACGTGTGGACCATTGGCTATAATCCTGCCGAATATTACAAGAGATCAATCCTGCTCTCAACTAAACGAACGGACAAACCTACTGAGCCCAAGGCAGCAAGCAGACGGTGTTGGTTTTGACGCAGACAACAAAACGCTGGTATTGACCAATGGATGATCAGAGCCGATACCGGTGTAGAAGGAACATAATTCCCCTGGACAAAGGAGAACTGGTTTCTGGCTGTGGTTGGACCACTTGTGTGTGTGTGTGTGTGTGTGTGTGTGTGTGTGTGTGTGTGTGTGTGAGTGTGTGTGAGTGTAAAAGAGAAGCGGTGTTAGGCATGGGCTGAAGGGGTGGAGAGTAAGTGATGTTGGAGTGTATGTGGGTGGTGATATTTACACTGGAGAGAGAGAGAGAGAGGGAGAGAGAGAGAGAGAGAGAGAGAGAGAGAGAGAGAGAGAGAGAGAGAGAGAGAGAGAGAGAGAGAGAGAGAGAGAGAGAGAGAGAGACCGACAGACAGACATATAGACAGACAGAGAGGCAGAGAGAGAGAGAGACAGACAGACAGACAGACAGACAGACAGACAGACAGACAGACAGAGACAGACAGACAGACAGACAGACAGGCAGACAGACAGACAGGCAGAGAGAGAGAGAGTGGTGGGGGGGGGGGGAGGGAGAGAGACACGCACACACAGCCAAACAGACCGACCACGAGTGCGTATGCGTAATACAGTCGATTGAACCTGTCGAAATTTGAACCCAGCCAGACTTTGGAAAAAAGGGGTACACTGAACTAACCCAGTACTTAGTCTAGGAAATTTCCACCTAGGATAACTTGATTTCCTCTACACCGGAAAAAGATCAATGATGTTGTCAAAGAAAGACACACCAATCAAACCGCAAAGCTGTTAATAATTAAAAAATTAAAATTGAAATTAAAAATACATTTTCTGTAGCGCTGTTCCCCGGTGAGCG
>OY757558.1:11879650-11902150 GCA_963584105.1 Alviniconcha strummeri
AAGGGGACAAAACAAAATAAAACAATAGTACACCTTAACATAAATGGGGGGTGGGGAGCAAAAGAAGGAGAAAAAAGAAGAAAGGACAGAATATTCATAATCAAATACACTACATTTATATAAAATGAGGAAAAAAAGTGAGGAAAAAACAAAAACAAAAAACAAATGATTAACAAGTAATGGAGTATAAATGTGGAGCATATACAGGGGGCATAATGCATTAAAAGTAAAGCTTTAATAATATTGGGAAAAAAATAGCCTGTACGTTTAAGAAAAATGGAGCATTAAAGTGATACTTCCTCCTTAAGTTGTAACTAGAGAAGTTAGCATATGTGTCGACAGTCGATGTTTAAAGACCAACACTGTACTTGGTTCTATCAGTGCAACAGGTAGTGAATTCCAGACAGTCGGTCCAGAATACATTAGGCTTCATTTAAATAAATCTAATCTAGGCATGGGTACATTAAGCTTTCTTGAGTAATTTCTGGAATAAAGGTTGATAGACACTCTTTTTACGAGATAAGTGGGTGCCTTACCCGAGAAGATTTTGTGCATAAAGCGAGCTTTATTATACATTAGTCTGTGTTTGAGGGAAAGGATTGTAGTTTTCTTGTAGTCATCGTTTGTGAGGCTAGTGATTTTTAACAATATTATCTTCACTGCTCTTCTGTGTAAGGATTTTAAAGGCTTTAATAGAGACTCACTTGCGGAGTCCCAGAGAGTTGAGGCATAGTCTATACGTGACTGGATATGGGCTTGGAAAAAAAAATTTAGAGCATGAAACGTGAGGAAGTTCTTCATTTTTGCTGATTGATAAACCCTTTTCGCTAGTGATTTGCATAGATAACGTATGTGTGGGCCCCATGTGAGATTGTTATCGATAATGACACCTAAAAGTTTGTGTTCACTAACTTCGTGTAGTTGCTTGCTACTGACCAATAACTGGACGGGTGGCGAGCTTAATATTTGACGTTTCTGACGCGTTGTTAATATCATGTAATTAGTCTTGGATGGATTAAGAGACATATAATTGATATGAGTCCATTCAATAATGTCCGAAACGCCTGGATGGATGTAGCAACTATTGAGGGGACATCTGTCCCAGAAGTGTGGATTGTTGTGTCATCGGCTAGCATATCACACCTTCCAGATGATATATGCAGAGGGAGATCATTAATATAGACTGAAATAAGAGAAGCCCTAAAACACAGAGAGAGAGAATTCGAACTCGAACTCGAAAACTTTAATTTACAAGGATCGTAGTTTAGTTTTAGGCAAAAACCTAAGTACTCAGATTGAGAGAGAGAGGGGGGGGGGGGGACTCGAAAACTTTATTTTACAAGGACTGTAGTTTAGGTTCAGTCAAAAATCTGTCTAACAACTAGTCCTTGCTAAGCTACTGATGGATATATATCAAATTACAGGCATTATTTATATACATATAGGCATGAATGAGTGAGTGAAACGTTATACATAAAAATAATAAAGAGGATTTCTAGAGAGCCCATCTACCACACTAGGTGGCAGCACAGGGCGCTTTACAATAACACTAACCACACACACACACACTCACACAGACACACACACACACACACACACGCACGCACGCACGCACGCACGCACGCACGCACACACGCACACACACACACACACACACACACACAGAGTGTCGGACGAGGGGATGGGCAGGGCTGTGAAAAACAGGGGAATTTCCACACAAAACATAGCGTGCTCACAGCGCCAGATGAACACATGCCATACATCATTCAGTTACGTATTATAACTCATACAATGAGCATATTATGAGCAAATGAAGCAGCAGAACATCTGATCAGTTCATATGACTAGTGTCAGAAAAGAAAACAGAAGCAGTCAATGCTTATAAAGAACAGTAAGGGAAAAGGAGGGGGTAGGGGTACGGAGGGAGCGGGGGGGGGGGGGGGTCGGAAGGCTGTCGGAAGGAGTTGTATGGGTGTATAAAATAGGTCGTAGATTACCAGTGATTGCAATGGTAATCACTCGGCATGAATGAGTGAGTGAAATGTGATACATGAGAATTTCCACACAAAACGTAGCGTGTTCACAGCGCCAGATGTACCCATGCATACATCACTCAGTTATATATTATGAGCATACAACCTGTAAATAAGGCAGCAGAACATCTGATCAGTTCAACACCAGTATTGGACAAGAAAAAGAAAAGAAAAAGCAGTCAATGCTTATCTTATAAAGAACAGTAAGGGGGGGGGGGGGGGGGAGGGGCACTATCATAAGCAGTCGGAAGGATTGGGCGGAATATTATGTCACAGTCCATCCTATGTAACTACTTCAAGGTGTGCACGAGGTTTACGCTTGAAGGAGCTGAGTGACTGACAAGATCTGACTGTCAGAGGTAGGTTGTTCCATAGATAAGCACCAGAGAAGGATATACTTGTTGTGAATATGTCTATCCTTGGCCTAGGCAAACAAAGATTATAGTTCCTAGAACTGGAATAGCGTGAGGGAGTGTATGTGTACAGGTTAGATATGTACTCTGGGGCCTCATTGCTAAGGACCCTGTACATGAACAAACCTTTGTTGTATTCAGTTTGTTTTTGTAGGCTCATTATTCTCGTCTCCTTTAACTTCTGGTCAGTAGTTAGAGTTGTATCTGGAAGGATTAACTTTACACCTCTTCTGTGGAGAGAATTTAATCTCTTTTTGAGAACATCACAACATCCGTCCCACACGACTGACGCATAATCAATGTGAGGTTTAATGTGGGCATTGAAGAACAGATTCTTGTGTCGATGTCTACTATGTACCTTAATTTCGACAGAAGGAAGACTCGTCTTGAAACTGTTTTACACACATTATTAATATGTGAGTCCCAGCGAAGTTTATTGTCTATAGTTATACCTAAAAGACGGTGTTCTGACACTTCATCAAGTTTCGCCCCGTTTCGAACGAGATCGAGTGATAAGGATTACAACAGGTGTTTCTGTCTGGTAGCGATTGTCATAGATTTGGTCTTGATCGGATTGATGACCATATGATTATTATCACACCAGCTGGATACCTGATCTAAGCTGTCTTGCATATTGCTTCTGATTTGGATAATATCTTTTTCCAGATGTGTGCAGTGTTGTATCATCGGCCAGCATGTCACAACCAACAGATATATCCTTCACGTGTAATGGAAGGTCACTGATAAAGAGACTAAAAAGAATCGGTCCCAAAACAGAACCTTGTGGTACACCATACTTTACTGATTCTTAGGAGGAGTAAAAGCAATGAAGTAAGACGCATTGCGTTCTATTATGAAGATATGATTTATAAAATGGTAGAGAATTTGAGTTTTTAAGATAAATGGCGACCTTCTTCAATAGAATATCGTGATCGACCAGGTCGAAAGCCTTCTTTAGGTCTAGGAATACTACTCCAGAGACCTCAGATTTATTCATGGCTGTTAGCCAAGAATTTGTGAGACGTGCCAATGCAGTGTTGCAGGAGTATTTACGTCTAAATCCAGACTGAAAGGGGTGAAGGAGTTGCCGCTTTTCTAAGTAATCATTTAAATAAATGTGACCATGCTTTTCGAGAAGGTTTGACAAAACAGACAGAAGTGATATTGGTCTGTAATTGGTTGGATTTGTTTTATCCGTAGATTTTGGAAGCGGAACCATTTTCGCTTTTTCAAGCTCAGATGGAAAAACGTTTTTCTCAATGCATAAGTTAAAAACATATGTAAGCGAGTCTATTATGTATGGCAATGACAATTTTAGTAGCTCGTTGCTTATACCATTCAGACCAGACGATTTTTTTCCCAGCCTCTATATATATTTGCCTAGTTCCGAAACGGAGAGATATGGGATAATAAATGGGTCTTGTCCGCTAGTTTTTATTTTGCAGAAATCATGTAGAGGTTTTGAGCACTCATATACATTTGTTCTTTGTTCTATTATCATTCTGACACAGACAGGAAATGATTATTGAAAACATTTACAGTTAGATTCTTCGGGATGTCGGCAGAAGTAGAACGATGTCCTTTCGTAAACACATTTAGAGCACGCCACACAGATGTTATATTGTTATCACGCTCTATGAGCTTTTGGAAGTATTCTGGGTTTTTTGTTTGTTTGTTGTTGTTGTTCTCTCTCTCTCTCTCTCTCTCTCTCTCTCTCTCTCTCTCTCTCTCTCTCTCTCTCTCTCTCTCTCTCTCTCTCTCTCAAGATTTTTACTTTATTTCTTAATTTCTTGTATTCAGGGAAACATTTCTCTCTCTTTAGTTTGTCTCTCTCTGCCATTGTTTCCTTGATGTCTTTTATTAAGCCATGGTGGTAACCTTGAATGTTTTACCCGCTTGCGCTTTAAAGGTGTATGTCTATTGACAACAGTGAGATAGACACTGTACCATGTCGCCAAGGCTTTATTTGGGATCAGTACAATTCAGGACTTCAGTGAACGGGGCCCAGTGCAGGTCACTGAAAAAGGCAACCTTAATCGATCTTGAACAGTAGATGGGACAATGGTCACTTATGCTCAGGTCAGGTACACTGACCTCGGTGATTACGTCTGGGTTGTTTGTATATATATATATGGTCAATAAGAGTGGCAGACATCGGTGTAATTCTAGTAGGTGATTTCACAAGCTGGATTAAGTCTAGCAGTGTTATAGTAGAGTCCCAGGAAGAGTGTGGCTTTAGTAAATCAATATTAAAATCTAGTACAAGACTATCAGCATGGGGTTTAACAGTATGGATGTTATCTATTACTTGTACAAAGTTGTCAAACCATTCATAAGAAGCAGAAGGGTTTCTGTATAAAAAACAAACAAACAAAAACCACAAATATATTAGGAGCGTTCGTATTTGGTTTCAGTTCAAGCCAAATGCATTCAACAAGGTCACTTTCAAGGTCTTGACGCCTGTGGGTAATGTCAGCAATAGAGTTGTGTATGTATACTGCAGTACCAGTCTGTTCAATAACAATTGAATCTTTTCTCGAGACACAATAATTTGGAATTTTAATATCCTGGTCAGAAATTCTCGAGTCCAGTCGTGACTCTGTGATACCAAAATTGTTATAGTTGGGCGTTGACTGGCTAAGGAATACACACAGATCAGGAACCTTGTTATACAGATGGTACACATTCTGAAAGTAGAAAACAATAACACTCCAAAAAAGTATATTTACACATAGAGAGCGCAAAACCAAAATTCAACAGAATCGTCAAATTAACGAAAACAAAACACGGAAAGGGGCAGCAAAAGACAACAGAACAAACACATTCGTAAAATGAACTTCCGCGATAATTTACGCAAACAAAAAGGTCCAGCTGACTAGATCCGTTATTATTACGCAGTAACCAAGTATTGTAATAAATGTTGGACGTCGCAGTTACGCTTGTATACCTTGTTAGAGCGGGAACAGTAACACTGTTATACCTTTTCAGAAGGGAAACAATGAGCTTCAAATAAGCCTGGAGGACGCTACGCTACAAAGATCATCATTTACTGAGACTGGGATCGGGGCTGCTGGACATAGCTATGATGCGGAGGCCATGGGTTGTAGGGGTTGAAGTGCCAGGGGAAGGGATAGGGGAAGGGAGGCATGGGCGGGCCGCCGGAGTGGTGCCACTGGAATGGTGGGGTCCCCTGGGCGGCGTCATGCAGTGATGATCGTCATAAAGGCCATGATGGCGCAGCTGCGACCCCCGGTTCTTGTCGCTAGCAGGGTGCCGCGGCCATCGGTCCTGTGGGCGGCCACTGGGTGGTGGCTCATGTGGCGGCAGGCCTCCAGCAAGCGGAGGCCACTGGGCAGTGTTATATCTTTATGTGGGCGTACATATCAAACCAAAACAGCCATGTGGGGAGACATGTTTTATTCAGCAACAATCACCCTTGTTCCACCAGTAACATTAGTATTACATGGGTTAATTCCCTTGCATTCTCTATATAACATACATGTGTTGCTTCACAATATATATGACATCCCCTTTCTTTTGAGCAAATACCTTTGATCCAAATTTACCAAATAAACCATACACTTATCAAAACAATAAACTTACAACTGTTTCTTTCACCATGAAAAACTTTAAGGCTTTTCACTATGATCCATTCACACAACAATAATTATTCTGTTTGTTTCTTACATCTGTTAACAATTCTGTTGACTTAAACTTATTGCTGCACATTTTAATAAACTGAATAATTTGAAACTTGTTGATTTCAATATTCATAACTTTAAATGTTCATATACTATATAAAAACACTTCTAAACAATTAAAATATAAAATCACATCATATAACTATCCTTATAGGAGTTCTTGTTTCAGTGTTTGTAAAAAAAAAAAATATCACTTTCAAACACAACTAATTTAAATCAGAACTAAACTTCTTATGCATCTGCAATGTCTTTGCACCATAAACAGTTTTCAGTGTTCACTTTTCTTCAGTGACACACATTACTATTCCTAAACATTCTATCATGTAATGTTTCACAAATGTATGAAAATTCAGTTCTTTCAAACTTATCCGTCTCTGTAGTGTAAAACACAATCACTTTGATCAACTACGCAATTATTAATTTACAGGAAAATAATACTGATCAAACAGCACTTCACTGTCCTACTTCAGTTCTTCATCACAATCACTAGACAACTGGTCACACGTGCATGATTATGGTAGACCTTATGCGTCATCATCACGAAACCTAGCTGGAATTTTGACAACTCTGCCTGATCTGGTTTTCACCACATTTTCTTTTCTGACCATTTGGCTGTTGTCATCTGATTGTGATGGAGTCTGACCACTTGTTTGATTAGCCACACATTCTGTTTCACTCTGTGATGGAACAGTCACTGGCAAATCACTGTCTCTTGAGGCAACCTCTGCGGGCCTCAGCATCCTCCTGTTTCTTCTGTACTGTTTACGCTCATCTCTGACTACATAGGATCTGGGAGTCGAGTGAGGAGTCACTACTTCAGCTCTCTTCCAGGTGTCCCCGAACTTCATCATGACTGGATCACCGGCTCGAAATGTCGACAGGTTTTCGCTTGCCTTCTTGTCGAAGTAGAATTTCTGCTTTTGCTGACAAGAGACCATTTCAGCGTGACGCTCCTTGGAATTGCCATGTCCTGGTTGTAGGAGTTTGGATGTTGTCGGTAACGTTGTCTTCAGCCGTCTGCCCAAGAACAGTTGAGCAGGAGAGAATCCAGTGTCTAGAGGACTGTTTCTGTAGTCAAGTAGTGCTTTGTAAGGATCTTTCGCCTTCACCAGTAAGCGTTTGACAGTTTGTACAGTTCTTTCTGCTTGCCCGTTTGCTTGTGGGTGGTAAGGACTGGATGTTGTGTGTTTGATATCGTAGTCCTTCATGAACTGAGCAAATTCCTCACAAGCAAACTGAGGTCCGTTGTCAGATATCAGCTCATCGGGAATTCCATACCTGGAGATCTGACTCTTCATGTATGAAATAACGTCCTTGGCTGACAGATTGTCCAGTTTGGAGATTTCTGGCCACTTTGAGAAGTAGTCCACTATGAGTAGATAATGTTGGTTGTTGAACTCAAAAAGATCCGCTCCGACCTTCGCCCAAGGTCGTTCTGGAATCTCCACTGGAATCAGTGGCTCCTTTGCGTTTGCTCTCGAGTGTTCTGCACACAATGCGCAGGCTGCCACAGTCTCTTCTATGCGTGCAGACATCCCTGGCCAGAACAAGACTTGCCTTGCTCTATTCTTGCACTTGACAATGCCCAGGTGTGTCTCATGGATCTTCTCCAACATCTCCGACTGAAGTGTTTTGGGTACTATGATCTTATCTCCCTTGAACAGCAAACCGTCCAGACAGGTGAGTTCATCTCTGTAAGACCAGTACTGTCTGACAGCTGGAGATACATCTTCTCTGTTGTCAGGCCATCCTTTGAGAATCACACTGCTCAGGGCTTTCAGTTCCAAGTCTTTTGCCGTTTCTCGTTGGAACTGTGCGTACTTTTCTGGTGAGATGGGTAAATACGACTTGGGGTTGATTGCATTTATCTCTGTCTCTGAGACCAGTTGCTCTTTTGTTTCTTGGAGGTACGATCGACTCAGAGTGTTAGCGACGTACAAGTACTTTCCTGGCTTGTAGGTCACTTGCAGGTCATACTTCTGTAGTTGCAGCAGAAAGCGTTGGAGTCTCGCTGGCGCTTGATGTAGCGGCTTGTTGAAGATTGACTGTAGGGGTCTGTGGTCTGTTTCTACCTCTACAGTTCGACCATACACAAACTGATGGAACTTTTCGCACCCGAAAACGACTGCCAGTGTCTCTTTTTCAATTTGTGCGTAGTTCTGCTGCGTTTTGGTCAGTGCACGTGAGGCGTATGCTATTGGTTGGCCTTCCTGCATGATGACACAACCAAGACCTGTAGATGACGAGTCTACTGAGAGTGTGAGAGGTAATGTAGGGTCGTAGAACCTGAGTACTGGAGCTTCTGTTGCCAGTTTCTTCAGCTTGTTGAAACTGTTCTCTTCAGTCTCAGTCCACTTCCACTCAACATCCTTCTCTGTCAGTTTTCTGAGAGGAGCACTGATGTCTGCCATGTTGGGCATGAATTTCTTCAGATATTGGATGAATCCGAGAAATGTCATCAGTTCTCTCTGGCTCTGTGGTCGCTTCATGTCTTGAACTGCTCTGATCTTCTCTGGATCTGCTTTCAGACCTTCCCCAGACAATACATGTCCGACATAGGAAATCTGGTTCTGTCGAAACTTGCACTTGCCTTTGTTGAACTTCAGACCACATGCCTTTGCCTTGTCCATGACCTGCTTCAGGCGCATGTCGTGTTCTGCTTGGTCTTTTCCCCACACCACTATGTCATCCATGATAGCTTCACTTCCCTCAATGTCTTCGACCATCTGAGACATCACTCGCTGAAATATTTCGCTTGCCGAGACAATGCCAAATGGAACACGAAGGAAGCGATAACGTCCAAATGGAGTGTTGAATGTGCACAGCTTGGAGCTTTCTTCGTCAAGTTTCAACTGCCAGTAACCTGAAGTTGCATCAAGTTTTGAAAACACCTTTGCTCCCGGCATGTTCTGTACGACTTCTTCAATCGTCTTCATGGGGAAATGTTCTCGTTTGATCGCTTTGTTCAAGTCTCTTGGGTCTAAGCAGATTCTCAGTTTCTTGGGTGTTTCTACAATGACCATGCTGTTCACCCAGTCTGTTGGCTCTTCTTGCTTCTTGATCACACCATCATTCTCCATCCTCTGGAGTTCTTCCTTGACACGATCATGGAGTGCTACTGGTACCTTTCTTGGAGCATGTACCACTGGTAGAACACTTGGGTCGAGCTTGATTTTGTATTCTCCAGGAAGACAACCTAATCCCTTGAATGAGTCTGCATACTCTTCTGTGATATCAACACCAACTGAACAAAGTCTCTCAATGAGTCCTAGTCTCTGGCACGCCTCAACACCTAGGATTGCTGTGCTGTCCATTTCTGTTACGAAAAATTGGACATTGTGTTGTACATTCTTGCAAACACATGTGAGGTTTGTTGTCCCTAGTGTCTTGATGTGATGTCCAGAATATGATGTTAGTCTTGCTCTTGACTTTGTCATCTTCTTGTCACTGACTCGACTCAGTGTTTTGAATACTCTGTGCGAAATGATATTGCACTTAGCACCGGTGTCTAGCTGAAAGTTCACTTTGACCCCTTCAACCTCTATGGTTTTGTACCAGCCTGTGTTCACAGCACTGATGTCTTTCTGATTTATTGTCCCAACAAAGTATTCTGTGTCTGAGCTATCAGAGTCATCAACTGTGTTCACTCTTTGTTTGTGTGAGTGATTGGTCACTTTCTTCTTTTTCCTACACATCTTCTCGAAGTGATTTTTTGCGTTACACTTCCGGCAGACTTTACCCATTGCTGGACAGGGAGCATCACCATGTTGCCTACCACATCTACCACATGAATGTGTAGCTGCACTGGACTTTGAGTCTTTGTGTCTCCAGTTCTTCTTCTTCACTGCATGTACACCTTGTTCAGTTTCATCTGTCATTTCTTTGAGTTGCTGAACTGAAACTTCGTCCACTCTAGCTACCTCTATGGCTCTTTCTAGAGTTAAATCTGAACCAATGTCAATGAGCTTCTCACGCACTTTGGCGGATTTTGTGCCAAACACGATTCTGTCTCGCACAATGTCATCTTCTGCTTGTCCATACTCACAGTCTTTCACCAGCAGTTTTAATGCGGTCACGAACTGTTGGACAGTCTCACCTGGTTCTTGAATCTTGCTGTGCAGTTTGTATCTTGCAAAAATTGGGTTTGACTTGGGTTGTACGTAGGCCTGGAATCTATCATAGTATTCTTGCAGGACTTTCTGTTGTGCCTCAGTCATGTCCCATGTGGAAAATATTCTTCTTCCTTTCTCGCCTACCCACAGCATCAAATAACAGCATCGCTCTTCTTCGTTCTTCGCCCTCAATGGACCTTTGAACATGAACTCTACATGCTGTCTAAAGGCTTTCCATTCTCCCACCAGATCAGCACTATCCCAATTAAATTTAGGATTACTTGACGCAGTATCCATTTTACTGTCCATCTGTGTACTTATCTGGCTTCATATGGGTCCTGTTCATCAGGATGCTTCTGGATTGAAACACATCCCACTTCTGACACCATGTTATATCTTTATGTGGGCGTACATATCAAACCAAAACAGCCATGTGGGGAGACATGTTTTATTCAGCAACAATCACCCTTGTTCCACCAGTAACATTAGTATTACATGGGTTAATTCCCTTGCATTCTCTATATAACATACATGTGTTGCTTCACAATATATATGACAGGCAGGTGGGGGGCCACTGTATGGTGGCTCGAGGCGTGAACCGTCATGCGAACCGCGGGTCACAGCAGCACCACCGTCCGGCAATGACGGGCCGCCTGGGTGTCGCCGGTGGATAGCAGCTGTGCCAGTGGACGATTTCGTGCGGTTGGTATCGACACGGTAGTGAGGCTGATGTGACTGGTGGCCATCTTTGTGGTTGACTTTGTGGCTGTCCTTGTGGGGATCTTGCGTTCGTCATGAGGCTGACTGCAGTTTTCAGAAAGCAGCATCACAAGCACTTTTAACGTTATTTCAACCAGGTCGTTTCTGGCGTGTTTGCTTTGTGTGTGGCAATTGCCTCTGGCTACGAGGAAGGAAGGAAATTATTCTCTTCAGAAGGATCGCCAGTCCTCTTTGGTTTAGATGTACCACATCGGAGAAGAGCTGCTTCAGCTTATGTCGGGGTTGCTTCACGCTGAAGTTGGGCTCCAGCAGATATACAAAGCCACAGGAAGAGCGCATGCTGCTTAGCATTTGGTTGGTGTCTTCTATGGCTTGTGTATATCCACTGTTTAGAAGGAGAATGGAGGTGAAGGCTATGGCAGCTTTGGGGAAGACCCTCACCAGCTGCTTGGCTAGCGCTCGGAAGCTGACAGTGACCAGCTGCTTGTCATATTTAGTGTCCGAGCAGTCGTTGGTGCCAGTGTGGACAATAACATGACTGGTGTCCTCTCGGGGTGACTGGTTGGTCAGGCTAGCTGAGAAATCACCGGCTGTAGCTCCCCCAACCGTCCTGACATGGATTTTACCGTTTTGGTCCAGCCTTCGTCTGTCCACATTGCGCAGATTGGAGTCACCAATCAGGAGGGCAGCTAGGCTGCCTTCCTTAGGGAGTCGCAATGAAGGGGGAACCTGTCTGGATCTGTTCACTCGGATGTCACGTATGGTGCTGTCGGCAGACCTATCAGCCGCTGTTTCGTTTGTAGACAGCTGCTTTGGTTGTTCCGAGTTGAGGGTGGAAGAGTCAGTGGTCGTGTCAGTGGTGGTGGAGAGAAGGGATGTACTTTTATCGGTACTTTTATCGGTCCGAGGGGTTTGTGGCATCGACAGAAGGCCTGTTTCGGTCTGTCCATCCATCTTCTGTGCATTAGGGGAACGGCCTGATGTGGTGTGGCACTGCATTCCGGCGGAAAAGGAGGAAATACGCTAGAAGCGGTACGATACACCTACACAGGTCACGTATGCATGGCAGACAAGTAGCAGCGCATGGCGCCCATCGTGAAAGGCCGGGTGATACAACACGAGAAAAGGCACTAAAAGTGAATTGTTCCTAATATGCTTTTAGCATCTGAGGACATTAAGCAAAAACAGAACGAACGAACGGAGAACTAAAAGTGACACGTACAGTTAGTTAACAGGGCCTTGTGTTCGCAACTAAACGCTTCACAGCCGCTGACCAAGACAACGAGGTATCAGGTCGGATGCGATTATGCCATAGCCGGTTCGGTCAGTGCGTGGGCTTCTAGCCCAAGAACAAAGAATTGTGCGATGAGAAAAATCAAAAATCAAAATCAACAAAATCACTAATAAATTACTCGGTTACCGTTAAAATTCCAAACTAATCAACATTTCGAGAGCGCAAACACTTACATTTTCCAAGATCCATTTTTCAGTCGAATCGCGGCATTGTTTCGCGAGTTATACTCACAAACTGACGGAGCAAGTTCCTTCGCGTGCACACCGGTCAGAGGGTGCGGAGAGGGAGAGAGAGAGAGAGAGAGAGAGAGAGAGAGAGAGAGAGAGAGAGAGAGAGAGAGAGAGAGAGAGAGAGAGAGAGAGAGATGTATGAGTCTGTGAGTGTGTGTGTGTGTGTGTGTGTGTGTGTGTGTGTGTGTGTGTGTGTGTGTGTGTGTGTGTGTTTTAGCGTAGTTATAGTAATTACTTTGTACATTGCTTTATAATTATGTACCTGTTTTAAATTATTGTAACGTGGTTCTGTTTTATAATGGTTGTTTTATTCGCTGTTTCTACAAGTACTTGTTTTATATTAGTGTAATTTATGAAGTGTGTATTATGTGATTGATTGTATACGGTATGTTAATAATTTACATGGTATATAGATTATGTACATGTATGTGAAAAAGAGCGTTAAGCTCGCTCACCGGGGAACAGCGCTACAGACATGTTTTTATATATATTGTTTTTAATTATTGAAAGCTTTGCGGTTTGATTCATCTGTCTTTCTTTGACAACATCATTGACCTTTTTCCGGTGTAGAGGAAATTAAGTTATCCTAGGTGGAAATTTCCTAGACTAAGTACTGGGTTAGTTCAGTGTACCCCTTTTTTCCAAAGTCTGGCTGGGTTCAAATTTCGACAGGTTCAATCAATTGTATTACGCATACGCACTCGCGGTCGGTCTGTTTGTCTGTGTGTGCATGTCTCTCTCCCCCCCCCCCCCCCCCCCCCCCCCGCGTCTCTGTCTCTTTCTGTCTGTCTTTCTCTGCCTCTCTGTCTCTGTCTGTCTGTCTGTCTGTCTATCTGTCTATCTGTCTGTCGGTCTGTCGGTCGGTCGGTCGGTCGGTCTCTCTCTCTCTCTCTCTCTCTCTCTCTCTCTCTCTCTCTCTCTCTCTCTCTCTCTCTCTCTCTCTCTCTCACACACACACACACACACACACACTACGCACGCACGCAATCACGCACGCACGCACGCACGCACACACACACACACACACACGTGGTCCAACCACAGCCAGAAACCAGTGCCCCTTTGTCCAGGGGAATTATGTTCCTTCTACACCGTTATCGGCTCTGATCACCCATTGGTCAATACCAGTGTTTTGTTGTCTGCGTCAAAACCAACACCGTCTGCTTGCTGCCTTGGGCTCAGTAGGTTTGTCTGTTCGTTTATTTGAGAGCAGGATTGATCTCTTGTAATATTCGGCTGGATTATAGCCAATGGTCCACAAGTGGTCTATTCAACAAGGCTGCATAATTTCTCACGACTTCAAGCATAAACGTTCACTTGTTTTCCCTGGGCTGCACCCATGTACGCTCATACACCATCCACCTGGCTGTAGTCTGGTTTACACATCTCCTGGTTACACTCTACCAGTAACTGTGTTGTGTCCAGAGCTGTGGTCCAGCTAGGTATTCGTGATTTAGTGACTTGGCTGTAGTCTGGTTTACACATCGTCTGCTTATAAATCTAACTATAACTGTGCTGTGTTCAGAACTGGCATCTAGACTTTGATTCGGATTTGGTGACCAGCCTGTTATCTGGTTTACGCATCGTCCGGTTATAAGCTTCTAAATATAACTGTGCTGTGTTCAGAACTGTGAATTAGATTTTGATTCGGGATTTAGTGACCTGGCTGTAGCCCGGTGTACACATCGTCTGATTATAAACCTTCTGCGAAATAGATTTTGATGTGGGATTGAGTGACCTGGCTGTAATCCGCTTTACACATCGTCTGATTATAAACCTTCTAAGTATAACTCTGCTGTGTCCAGATACTGTCATCCAGATATGTGATCCAGCTGTGTATTCGTGATTCAGTGACCTGGCTGTAGTCTGGTTTACACCTCGTCCGGTTATAAACCTTCTAAGTATAACTGTGATGTGTCCAGAGCTGTGAACTAGATTTTGACTCGGGATTTAGTGACCTGGCTGTAGTCTGGTTTACACATCGTCTGAGTAAAAACCCTATAAGTGTGCTGTGCCCAGATACTGTGATCCAGCTGTGTGATCCAGCTTTGTATTGGTGATTCACTAACTTGGCTGTAGTCTCGTTTACATATCGTGTGATTATAAACCTTCGATGTATAACTGTGCTGTTCCCAGATACTGTGATCCAGCTATGTATTCGTGATTCAGTGACCTGCCTGTAGTCTGGTTTACCCATCGTCTGACTAGAAACCTTCTAAGTATAACTGTGCTGTGTCCAGATATTGTGATCCATCTATGTATCCCTGATTCAGTGACGTAATTGGCTGTAATCCGGTTTACACATCATCTGGTTATAAAACCTCTAACTATAACTGTGCTGTGTCCAGAACTGTATCTAGACTTTAATTCGGTATTCAGTGACTTGGCTGATGCCTGGTCTACAGATCATCTGGTTATAAACTCCCGAACTGTAACTGTGCCCTGTATGGAACTGTGATCCATTTGTTTTAAATAATTTATTTGCTTTCTGTTGTTGTTCTTGTTGTTCTTGCTCTTTTGTGATTTAGTGACTACACATTATCTGGTTATAAACCCTCTAATTATAACTGTGCCCTATATGGAGGTTTGATCCTTTTATTTATTTATTTTTTATTTAGAGACTTGGCTGTATGCTGGCTTACACAATTTCTGTTTTATAAACACTCCAACTGTAACCATACTTCTTTCTTTCTTTTTTATTTTTTATTTTTAGAACGGCAACTGTGATCCAGCTTTTGATTCGGGATTTTGTGACTTGCATTTTGAACTGGTGCAAAAGACCTTTGAATGCGTGTTTTGTCCGGAGAACTTGATTGAGCCAAAATGGTTGACGGGACGTTTAATACCCAAGAAGTAGCTGTCTGATCCAGCATTTGACTTGTGATTGGTTCGACGGGACGTTTAATACCCAAGAAGTAGTTAACTATCTGATCCAGCTTTTGATTTCTAACTGGTTCGACGGGACGTTTAATACCCAAGAACTAGCTCACTATCTGATCCACCTTTTGACTTGTGATTTGGTGACTTTGTGTTTTCAACTGGTGCAAAAGACCTTTAAATGTGTGATTTGTATTAAGCTTTGGCCTAAACGGTTGACAGGATGTTAAAATCCAAGAACTAACTACTTGATCCAGCTTTTTACTTGTGATCGGTGACTTTGTGTTTTGAACCGGTGCCGAAGAATGTTGAATGTGTGGTTCGGTCTGAGCGTGAGCCGAAAATGGTTGACAGGACGTTAAAATCCAAGAACTAACTAACTATAACCATCTAAATACTTCTCGGTCAACTACTGACTTTTTACGGAAGCTACATATCCGTATATTTACAGATGTATTTGCATTCTTGGTTACAACACAGTTCTAAACTGCTCAGATTCAGGAGGAGAACAGCAGAGCCGCGACTGATCTTTGAACACTTGAGGTCATTTCGCCAAAGTGCTGACCATGATTAGTTCAAGTGACCAATCCCATGTGTTTTTCAGCATGGCCATCATGCTTCAGAGTCTGATCGCCTTGTTCGCGTTGTCTGCACAAACAGGAGCTGTGACGTCTGCTACTGACAATTCATCGGTGTCAACAAAACTAAACCTTTACAATGCGTTATCAGAATACGTGTTGCCGAAGTTCAGCAACACCATGAGTAGCCTGCGTGTCGATGGAAACACTGGCAGTCGTGTGTCAACAACGGCAGGTGATGTGAACACTATGGCTGTTGACCATGCAGGCGGTTCTGCCGACAGCGATAGCATTCCTACAACTGCAGCCACCTTTGACAGAACCAGGAATGCAGGCAACGTTGCCAGTAAAAATGTATATGGAAAGACTGTTAACATCACTATGAATGCAGGCAACGTTGCCAGTGAAAATGTATATGAAAAGGCTGGTAACACCACTATCAGTGCAGGCAACGCTACCAGTGGAAGTGTACACGGGTATACCGCTAGCAACACCATGGATGCGGATGCTGTCACCAACGTAATCAATGGGACTGTTTCTGCTGACACTGTCACCAGCGTAATGAATGGGACTGTTTCTGCTGACACTGCAGCCAGCGTAATGAATGGGACTGTTTCTGCTGACACTGTCGCCAGCGAAAGTGTTTCTGGACAGGCCTCAGATTTTCAGACGGTCAGAAGCACGAGAGGTGCTGTAAATTCAGGTCTGGATTTTGGACTCGTCACAGGAGTATCAGAAAACGCTCATTATGAACTCATCACAGGAGCATCAGAAAACACTCATTATGGACTCATCACAGGAGCATCAGAAAACACTGAAGCCACTCAAGCAGTGTCTGGCCCCGTTCACGCTGGAGCAGAAGACGACGAAATGATCACCGAAAGCGTATTTACATCAACGACAACCACAACAGGTCCCACCACCGCCTCTCACCTGACCACAACATCCCCCACGTCGCTGACGAAAGACTGTGACGTCATGCTGTGCGAAAAGAATGCCGGGTATTTTGTTATTAACACAACGGCCTGTACAATAAACGACTCACCGACGATCGTCACGTCCATGGACACCACTGTGGAAATTGTAACGAATGAGAACTTAGAATGTCCCGGGGTCCTCTGCTTTTGGAATATCCATATCCCTGAAACGACTTACGTTACTGTAACCATTAATCGGCTGGCGTTGGAAAAGGACTGCGGCGACAGCACCCAATTCCTGGAATTCCGCGTCTACAGTGCCGTCAGTGCCGTCAGAGTCCTACGATTCTTCGACATGTCAGTGCTGAGAAACAGAAGCGTGACCTTTTTCTCCTTTTCCTCCGTCTCCTTCCGCTTCTGGGGTCACAACCTTCATCTTACTTCCGCCATAACGTTGCATTTTCGTTTTCAACATGATAAACCAGTAGAGGACCTGCCAGTGGTGCGACTAACAGACACAGTCAGATACGTGACGTCGCCAGGGTTCAACGGACTGGATCGATTCTACCCTAGTCTTTACCGAGGCGTATTGCATGTGGATATTTCGAAGGACGAGTGCGTGTTCATCAGCTTTACTCACTTTCTTTTGGAGGAGCATGACGACTGTATATATGATTACGTGGACTTTACTGCGACGGCGCCCAGCCAAACGTGGAGAAAGTGTGGACAGCAAGACATACCATCACAGGTGTACCGCTCCTCTATAACCCTCTTCTTCCGCACTGACAGATACATTGAGAGAACAGGGTTCAAGATGATGTATGCCATCCTTCCCAGGTCCCAAGAGCCCCAGCAGCTGTCGGAAAACCTGTACAACTGCTCCGTTCCCCATTTCCACAGCTTCAAGCCGCTGCTCAGCTGTAATATGGTGACGGAATGTGAAGGAAACCAAGACGAAGAAGATTGCAGTTACCATAGCGACGAATGTGGAGATGGGGCAGCAGACGCGGGAACCAAATGCTACAGGTTAGCTCAACGTGGCGGAAACCTGAGCTGGAGTGATGCTAATTATCAGTGCGTTAAGAACAAACAGAACCTGATCACTCTGGCAACACCGGAAGAGTTAATAAGATTCAGACAGATCATGGCTTCAGTGAGGAATCCGCGAACGTTTTACATCGGAGCTCAGCTGGTGGACAGACGCGGTACTGTGCAGACAGAAGCTCTGTACAAACACCTGTGGCAATGGGTCGATGGCAGAACAGCTTTTGTCCTCGGCAGATTTGGTCCGGACTCACCTCCCCAGTGTGCTTATTACGAGTTCGCTACAGGAAATGCTTTTTCCATGGATTGCCGAGACGCGCTTACTGCAGACATAATCTGTGAGTTTGGCAAACAAAACGCACAGTCAGTTGTTGAAAGCAGAGTGAAGCTGGCTAGCAGTATATCCGTTGGTATTGAAGAAGCAGTGTGGAACGTGAGCGTGGTTCAGTGTCTGTCAGGTCACGTGACAAGAGACTTCCTGTCATGTGACACACGTTCTCAGTGCGGTGCAAAAGAATCCATGACGTCATGTCACTCTGGAAGCGTCACTATAGCCATGTTTGTTTGTGAACGTAGCCATGAAGCTTTGGACTACACTCTGCTGTGTGACCATATTCAGCACTGCGAGGACAATACGGATGAGAATTTCTGTCACTTTTCTCCTTGCTCTATTTCTGAGTTTCGATGCCAAACCGGACAGTGCATTGCTCAGGAACAATTTTGTGATGGGAAAACGGACTGTTACGACGGTTCGGATGAAATCTGTGTAAAAAAACGAGCATATCTGGAACTGACCACTATGCCAGCAGCAGTACTCAACGTGGATGACACAGGAATGTTTTTCTTCTCGCAGATGACTGATTCAGATGAATGTCCAGTGACCCACTTTCAATGCTCCCAAGGATACTGCCTGCCCATCTATCTCCGCTGCAATGGTGTGGATGATTGTCCGAACCGTGAGGATGAGGCATCATGCGAGAGGTACACGTGTTCCGGTTTCTACCGCTGTCGAGGGTCCAAAGTGTGTCTGCATGCTGACCACGTGTGTGACGGAGTGTCCCAGTGTCCTCAGTATGATGACGAGTTGCTGTGTGAAAAACTGACCTGCCCTGACGTGTGTCACTGCCAGGGTCTGGCCTTTGTCTGCACTGCCAACTTCTCAGCCAGCTCCTACCCTGCTCTTCGCTACCTGGACGCCAGTGGTTCCGGTATGGCACCCAGTGACTTGGCTCACAACCTCTTCCTGATATATCTTCGTCTGTCCGACTGCCGCATTGAGACACAACCGACTTTAGAGCTTCCTAATCTGAGGCATTTAGATTTAAGTGAGAATGAACTAACACACATCTACATGGAGTATTTTGATTCTGTCAAGAACCTACGAGTTCTGGTGTTGTCCGGTAACCCCTTGTCATCGATAACAAAGACCGTGTTGCCGGGTCCAGGCACGTTGATGCTTGAGACTATCAACTTATCGGGTAGCATTGTTGATGTGTTCAACGGAAGTGCACTGGCTGCCTGCCCAAACCTCAAGACATTTAACATTTCGCGCAGCAAACTGACGACAATAGATGACGAAGGTTTCATGTCGACGCCGCTGCTGGAGAACTTGGACGTGAGCGGTTCCCCGTTGAAGGACTTCCCTACTGATCTGCTGAAACATTTAGCCTATCTAAAGGTGGTGCATGCTGACAACTACAAGTTGTGTTGTGAAGCCACGCTTCCTGAAGACTTCAACCTGGACAACTGTCACGCCAAGCAAGACCTGGTGGCGTCGTGTGAAGACCTTCTCAAGTCCAACGTGTACCGCGCGTTCCTGTGGATCTTTGCTTTACTGTCCATTGTGGGCAACGTGGGCAGCTTTGTGGCCAGACTTTACCTCAGCAACAACGGCGTAGGTGTCGGTAGCTTCAATATCTTTGTCACCAATCTGTCCATTGCAGACTTCTTCATGGGGGTCTACCTGGCAATTGTAGGGGTGGCTGATCAGATCTACCGTGGGAAATACCTCTGGTATGGCGACCAGTGGAAGAAAAGTACGGTCTGTAAGATCGCTGGCTTTCTGTCTCTCATGTCCAGTGAGGTGTCGGCCTTCATCATCTGCCTCATCACTCTGGATCGCTTCCTCGTTCTGCGCTTTCCTTTAAGCAGCCTCCACTTCAGTCGCAGCTCCGCGATGATAGCTTGTGGAATTATCTGGGCAATAGGAATTGCCCTGGCAACAGTTCCTCTCTTACCTATGGTGTCACACTGGGACTTCTACAGTCAGACCGGCATTTGCATCCCACTGCCATTTACCTCCAGTGAGAGTTTCCAAGGTTACCACTACTCCTTCAGCGTGATGATCATTCTGAACTTCGTGCTGTTCCTGCTGATCGCTGTGGGCCAGGCCATCATCTACTGGTCTGTGCGCTCTAACTCCATATCCTCGTCCAAGAAAACGGGGTCCAGAGACGCCACCATCGCGCGCCGCCTGACCACCATTGTTGTGTCCGACTTCCTGTGCTGGTTCCCTATCGGCTTGCTGGGTGTTCTGGCCTCCACAGGAACTCCCATCCCTGGCGAGCTCAACGTCGCTGTGGCCGTCTTCGTCTTGCCCTTCAACTCCGCGCTGAACCCCTTCCTCTACACCTTCAACGTGCTGATGGAGAAACGCCAGAAAGCACAGGAGGCGTATTTGCTGAAGCGCCTGGAATCCAGAATGTATACAGAGCAAACACGCACTGATGCTGCGCAAACCGCCTCATTGCCTGTCAACAGATCCACTACTATGGAACTAATCAAAGCCTGGCTGAACGAGCGAGTCCTCACCAAGGAAGACATAATGCTATGCTCTGCAGAATCGGGGCAGCAGAGTAAATGATGTACCTCAGTGAGCTGTCTCTCGCAAAGAGTTTTGTCGCTCTCATCTTTAAGCCCGTTCTTAACTGGGCGAACTGTTTGTTTGCCGATCATACTCCGGACAGTTCGACAACTATAATTCGTTTCTTAATTGAACATTTAGTTCGCTGAACAGGCTTCGGACAGTTCGACGAACTACGCTTCGTTCTTAACTGGTTTACAATGAGATGCAAGCTTCGACCCGAACTTACGGGATAATCGCAGCAGACAGCATGATCCAAAATATAGGCTAAGGTCAAGTCAATATACTTTAATCATCCCTCACAGGGTAATTCAACTAACTACTATATTATTTTGGATCTCAGAGACAAGGCTGTGCCTCAACAAATAGGTCAATTCCTTCCGAAGCGAGTGAAGTATCGACACCGTAATGCATTTTCTTTCTTTCTCATCTACAGGAGAACCCTTTGCTTTCAACCAGTCAAAGGCAATGTTCGCCGAACTTGGCGAATATTCCCAGAACTTGTTGAGCGAAGCTTTTTGGACCCCGAATATAGCTTCGTCGCAGTTCGGCGAATATTCCCAACTAGGTTCGCGAATCAAAGGTTCGCCCAATTAAGAACCAACTAGGTTCGACGAATAACCCGAACTATGTTCGGGAAGTATAATTAATGTTCGCCCAATTAAGAACGGGCTTGAGAGGATACGGAGTGAAATATTCCGACAGTCTTAAAGAATCAGTCCTACGTACAGGCTTCGCGAGTTGATAATGAAGCTGAACAATAATAATCATATGAGCAAGTGCGATTCCCGCCCCGGTTATCAGATCCAAACAATTTTATTACTATACCGCTAGTAACCTGGGAACGGAGCAGACGACGCTTTCGTTTTGAAGCACTGCGCATAGCGTAGGCCTAACGTCTCACGGCTTCACACAGCCAACCGGCCAATAGCCGGTGCGCGCCAGATTCAGTTTTTCTTCTTTTTTTGTGTGTAATATAATTTGGCATCTTAGAATATGTACATGTTGTTTATTTAAACGCAAGATCGAGCTAAATCATTAGCCGATGACTCGCTGTTGTTGTTGTTTTATTATTAATGTCGTCGGATGTCATCTGACATAACAGGGACAAGATATCGGAAGCTCTTAACCATCTAAAGTTGATAAAATCGGTTTGCCTATGTAGCGAATTACTTTTAGAAAATATCTCTCACATAAAATCTACTATGTATTTACTCGGGTCTTGTGGTATTTTCGGGAATGAGTTTCAAAACATATTATAGATATTTCATTTATTTACAAGTCTGCTCGGTTTACAAACGGATTAAATATATATATTTACAGATTGATCGGTTAAAACATTGTCTGAAATAGAAACATGCAAACAATAGACATGCAGCCTGTATTCTTGTCATGCATTGATTTATACATAATTCATTATGAAGGTTAAGTCATTGTTAAGTTAGAGTTAAAAGCCCCAACTCCGAGCTGTTCTTTTTCTAGCCGCCAAGTGCAAGGCGCGGCCTTCTCCGTTTAGTAGTGAACTGTTGTTTTGACTCGATTAAAGTAATTCCGTGTCGATCAATGCTTTACAACATATTTTGATTAATTGACTTCATTTTTAGGCCGAAATTAAGTACTGTATTCTGTAGAAGTTAAGTTTTATTAACAGACTACTTGATATCAGTGATACTGCGATAAGATAACGTGCCCCGGGCGAAAGGCCACGCCGATTGGTT
>OY757558.1:11907150-11944650 GCA_963584105.1 Alviniconcha strummeri
GCTTAGCTGCGATGTTGGGAGGTTGTTCTCGGGTAAAGAGAGAGAGAGAGGAGGCGCAGAGAGAGAGAGGGATGTACATGTGTGTGTGTGTGTGTGTGTGTGTGTGTGTGTGTGTGTGTGTGTGTGTGTGTGTGTGTGTGTGTGTGTGTGTGTTAGCGTAGTTACAGTAATTACTTTGTACACTGCTTGATAATTATATGCCTGTTTTAAATTATTGTAACGTCTTTATGTTTTATAGTAGTTATTTTATTCGCTGCTTTTACAAGTACTTGCTTTATATTAGTGTAGTTTATTAAGTGTGTATTACGTGATTGCTTGTATACGGTACGTTAGTCAATTTAAATGGTATATATTATGTAATGTATGTGACCAAGCACGTTGGGATCGCCCACCGGGGAATAGCGGTACAGACAATTTATGTATTTTTTATTATTACTGAAAGCTTTGCGGTTGGATTGAAGTGTCTTCCTTTCACAACGCCATTGATTTTTTTTTTTTTTTTTTTTTTTTTTTTTTTACGGTGTAGATGAGCCATAGCTCCCTCCGCACATTAAATTATCCTAGGTGGGAATTTCCTAAACTAAGTACTAGGTTAGAATACCTATTCCAGTGTCCGGTTGGGTTTAAATTTTATCAGGTTCAGTAAATTGTATTACGCATATGCACGCGCGGTCGGTCTCTGTGTGTTTGTCTGTGTGTGCGTGTCTCTCTCTTCCGACTGCTTGTGAGAGTACCTTCCCCCTGCCCCCGTTCCCCCCCTCCCCCCCCCCCCCCCAACCTTACTGTTCTTTATAACATAAGCATTGACTGCTTCTGTTTTCTTTTCCGATACTAGTCATATGAGCTGATCAGCTGTTCTGCTGCTTCATTTGCTCATAATATGCTTATTGTATGCTCATAATATATAACTGAATGATGTATGGCATGTGTTCATCTAGCGCTGTGAACACGTTGTTTTATGACGTAATTCTCATGTATACCGTTTCACTCACTCATTCATGCCTATATGTATATAAATAATGCCTCTAAACTGATTTCTGTTTATCAGTAGCTTAGCAAGGACTAGTTGTTAGGTTTTTAACTGAACCTAAACTACAATCCTTGTAAAATAAAGGTTTCGAGTTCGACTTCTCTGTCTGTCTGTCTGTCTGTCTGTCTGTCTGTCTGTCTGTCTGTCTGTCTGTCTGTCTCCCTCTCTCTCTCTCTCTCTCTCTCTCTCTCTCTCTCTCTCTCATACACACGCACACACACACACACACACACACACACACACACACTCACAGACTCACACACACACACACACTCACACACACACACACACACACACACACACACACACACACACACACACACACACACGCACACACACACGCACGCACGCAAGCACACACACACACACACACACACACACACATACACACACACACACACACACACACACACACACACACACACACACACACACACACACACACACACACACACAACTGGTCCAACCACAGCCAGAAACAGTGCCTCGTTGACAAGGGGAATTATGTTCCTTCTACACCGGTATCGGTTCTGATCACGCATTGGTCAATACCAGTGTTTTGTTGTCTGCGTCAAAACTAACACAGTCTGCTTGCTGCCTTGGGCTCAGCAGGTCTGTCAGTTCGTTTATTTGAGAGCAGGACTGATCTCTTGAAATATTCGGCAGGATTATAGCCAGTGGTCCACACGTGCTCTATTCAACAAGGCTGCATAATTTCTCACGACTTCAAGCTTAAACGTTCACTTGTTTTCCTTGGGCTGCACCCATGTACGCTCATATGCCATCCACCCGGCTGTAGTCTGGTTTACACATCTCCTGGTTACCCTCTACCAATAACTGTGTTGTGTCCAGAGCTGTGTTCCAGCTAGGTATTCGTGATTCAGCGACTTGGCTGTAGTCTGGTTTACACATCGTTTGTTATAAATCTAACTATAACTGTGCTGTGTTCAGAACTAGCATCTAGACTTTGATTCAGATTTGGTGACATGGCTGTAATCTGGTTTATACATCGTCCGGTTATAAACCTTTTAAAATTGAAGTGTGCTGTGTTCAGAACTGTCAATTAGATTTTCATTCAGGATTTAGTGACCTGGCTGTAGCCCGGTTTCCACATCGTCGGATTATAAACTTTCTGTGCAATAGATTTTGATGTGGGATTGAGTGACCTGGCTGTAATCCGCTTTACACATCGTCTGATTATAAACCTTCTAAGTATAACTCTGGTGTGTCCAGATACTGTGATCCAGATGTGTGATCCAGCTATATGTTCGTGATTCAGTGACCTGGGTGTAGTCTGGTTTACACATCGTCCGGTTATAAACCTTCTAAGGACAACTGTGATGTGTCCAGAGCTGTGAACTACATTTTGACTCGGGATTTAGTGACCTGGCTGTAGTCTGGTTTACACATCGTCTCATTATAAACCCTATAACTGTGCTGGTGACTTGTATTTTGAACTGTTGCAAAAGACTTTTGAATGCGTGTTTTGTCCCGAGAACTTGATTGAGCCAAAACGGTTGAGGGGACGTTTAATACCCAAGAAGTAACTATCTGATCCACCTTTTGACTTGTGATTGGTGACTTTGTGTTTTCAACTGGTGCAAAAGACCTTTAAATGTGTGATTTGTATTAAGCATTGGCCTAAACGGTTGACAGGATGTTAAAATCCAAGAACTAACTAATTGATTCAGCTTTTTACTTGTGATCGGTGACTGTGTTTTGAACCGGTGCCGAAGAATGTTGAATGTGTGGTTCGGTCTGAGCGTGGGCCGAATATGGTTCACAGGAAGTTACAATCCAAGAACTAACTAACTATAACCATCTAAATGCTTCTCTGTCAACTACTGACTGTTTGCGGAAGCTACATATCCGCATATTTATTTGTGTATTTGGATTCTTGGTTACAACACAGTTCTAGACTGCTCAGATTCAGGAGGAGAACAGTACAGTCGCGACTGATCTTTTAACACGAGGTCATTTCGCCAAAGTGCTGACCTTGATTAGTTCAAGTGACCGACCCCATGCGTTTTTCAGCATGGCCATCATGCTTCAGAGTCTGATCGTCTTGTTCGCGTTGTCTGCACAAACAGGAGCTGTGACGTCTGCTACAGACAATTCATCGGTGTCAACAAAACTAAACCTTTACAATGCGTTATCAGAATACGTGTTACCGAACTTCAACAACACCATGAGTAGCCTGCGTGTCGATGGAAACACTGGCAGTCGTGTGTCAACAACGGCAGGTGATGTGAACTCTATGGCTGTTGACCATGCAGGCGGTTCTGCCGACAACGATAGCATTCCTACAACTGCAGCCACATTTGACAGAACCAGGAATGCAGGCAACGTTGCCGGTGAAAATGTATATGAAAAGACTGCTAACATCACTGTGACTGCAGGCAACATTGCCAGTGAAAATGTATTTGAAAAGACTGCTAACACCACTATCAATGCAGGCAACGCTGCCAGTGAAAGTGTACACGGATATACCGCTAGCAACACCATGGATGCGGATGCTGTCGCCAGTGTAATGAATGGGACTGTTTCTGCTGACACTGCAGCCAGTGTAATGAATGGGACTGTTTCTGCTGACACTGTCGCCAGCGAAAGTGTTTCTGGACAGGCCTCCGGATTTCAGACGGTCAGAAGCACGAGAGGTGCCGTGAATACAGGTCTGGATTATGGACTCGTCACAGGAGCATCAGAAAACACTGAAGCGACTCATGCAGTGTCTGGCCCCGTTCACGCTGGAGCAGAAGACGACGAAATGATCACCGAAAGCGTATTTACATCAACGACAACCATAACAGGTCCCACCACCGCCTCTCACCTGACCACAACATCCACCACATCACTGACGAAAGACTGTGACGTCATGCTGTGCGAAAAGAATGCCGGGTATTTTGTTATTAACACAACAGCCTGTGCAGCAGACGACTCACCGACGATCGTCACGTCCATGAACACCACTGTGGAAATTCTAATCAATGAGAACTGTGAAAGTCATGATGTCCTCTGTTTTTGGAATATCAATGTTCCTGAAGCGACTTACGTTACTGTAACCATTGATCAGCTGGCGTTGGAAAAGGACGGCGGCAACAGCACCCAATCCCTGGAATTCCGCGTCGACAGTGGCTTCGGAGTCACACGAGTCTTCGACATGTCAGTGCTGAGAAACACAAGCGTGACCTTCGACTCCTCCTCCTCCCTCTTCTTCCGCTTCCGGGGTCACGACCTTCACCTTGCTTCCGCCATAACGTTGCATTTTCGTTTTCAAAATGGTGAACTTATGGAGAACCTGCCAGTGGTGCGACTAACAGACACAGTCAGATACGTGACGTCACCTCGGTTCAACGGACTGGATCGCTTCTACCCCAGTCTTTACCGAGGTGTATTCCATGTGGGTATTTCGGAGGACGAGTGCGTGTTCATCAGCTTCACTCACTTTCTTTTGGAGGGAACTAAAGAGTGTATATTTGATTACGTGGAATTCACTGCGACGGCGCCCAGCCAAACGTGGAGAAAGTGTGGACAGCAAGACATACCATCACAGGTGTACCGCTCCTCTATAACCCTCTTCTTCTATACTGACATGAAAATTGAGAGAACAGGGTTCAAGATGATGTACGCCATCCTTCCCAGGTCCCAAGAGCCCCAGCAGCTGTCGGAAAACCTGTACAACTGCTCCGTTCCCCATTTCCACAGCTTCAAGCCGCTGCTCAGCTGTAATATGGTGACGGAATGTCAAGGAAATGAAGACGAAGAAGATTGTAGTTACCATAGCGACGAATGTGGAGACGGAGCAGTAGATGCAGGAACCAAATGTTACAGGTTTGCTCAACGTGGCGGAAACCCGAGCTGGAGTGATGCTAATTATCAGTGCGTTAAGAACAAACAGAACCTGGTCACTCTGGCGACACCGGAAGAATTAATAAGATTCAGACAGATCATGGCTTCAGTGAGGAATCCGCGAACGTTTTACATCGGAACTCAGCTGGTGGACAGGCGAGGTAATGTGCAGACAGAAGCTCTGTACAAACACCTGTGGCAATGGGTCGATGGCAGAACAGCTTTTGTCCTCGGCAGATTTGGTCCGAACTCACCTCCCCAGTGTGCTTATTACGAGTTCGCTACAGGATATGCTTTTTCCGTGGATTGCCGAGACGCGCTTACTGCAGACATAATCTGTGAGTTTGGCAAACAAAACCCACAGTCAGTTATTGAAAGCAGAGTGAAGCTGGCTAGCAGCATATCCGTTGGTATTGAAGAAGCAGTGTGGAACGTGAGCGTGGTTCAGTGTCTGTCAGGTCACGTGACAAGAGACTTCCTGTCATGTGACGCACGTTCTCAGTGCGGTGCAAAAGAATCCATGACGTCATGTCACTCTGGAAGCGTCACTATAGCCATGTTTGTTTGTGAACGTAGCCATAAAGCTGTGGACTACACTCTGCTGTGTGACCATATTCAACACTGCGAGGACAATACGGATGAGAATTTCTGTCACTTTTCTCCTTGTTCCATTTCTGAGTTTCGATGCCAAACCGGACAGTGCATTGCTCTGGAACACTTTTGTAATGGGAAAACGGACTGTTACGACGGTTCGGATGAATTGTGTATAAGAGACCAAGACTATCTGCAACTGACCACTATGCCACCAGCAGTACTCAACGTGGATAACACAGGAATGCCTTCCCTCTTGCAGATGACTGTTTCAGATGAATGTCCAGTGACCCACTTTCAATGCTCCCAAGGATACTGCCTGCCCATCTATCTCCGCTGCAATGGTGTGGATGATTGTCCGAACCGTGAGGATGAGGCATCGTGTGAGAGCTACACGTGTTCCGGTTACTACCGCTGTCGAGGGTCCAAAGTGTGTCTGCATGCTGACCACGTGTGTGACGGCTTGTTCCAGTGTCCTCAGTATGATGACGAGTTGCTGTGTGAAAAACTGACCTGCCCTGACGTGTGTCACTGCCAGGGTCTGGCCTTTGTCTGCACTGCCAACTTCTCAGCCAGCTCCTACCCTGCTCTTCGCTACCTGGACGCCAGTGGTTCCGGTATGGCACCCAGTGACTTGGCTCACAACCTCTTCCTGATATATCTTCGTCTGTCCGACTGCCGCATTAAAACACAACCGACTTTAGAGCTTCCTAATCTGAGGCATTTAGATTTAAGTGAGAATGAACTAACACACATCTACATGGAGTATTTTGATTCTGTCAAGAACCTACGAGTTCTGGTGTTGTCCGGTAACCCCTTGTCATCGATAACAAAGACCGTGTTGCCGGGTCCAGGCACGTTGATGCTTGAGACTATCAACTTATCGGGTATCATTGTTGATGTGTTCAACGGAAGTGCACTGGCTGGCTGCCCAAACCTCAAGACATTTAACATTTCGCGCAGCAGACTGACGACAATAGATGACGAAGGTTTCAAGTCCACGCCACTGCTGGAGAACTTGGACGTGAGCGGTTCCCCGTTGAAGGACTTCCCTACTGATCTGCTGAAACATTTAGCCTATCTGAAGGTGGTGCATGCTGACAACTACAAGTTGTGTTGTGAAGCCATGCTTCCTGAACACTTCAACCTGGACAACTGTCATGCCAAGCAAGACCTGCTAGCGTCGTGTGAAGACCTTCTGAAGTCCAACGTGTTCCGTGCGTTCCTGTGGATCTTTGCTTTACTGTCCATTGTTGGCAACGTGGGCAGCTTTGTGGCCAGACTTTACCTCAGCAACAACGGCGTAGGTCTCGGTAGCTTCAATATCTTTGTCACCAATCTGTCCATTGCAGACTTCTTCATGGGGGTCTACCTGGCAATTGTAGGGGTGGCTGATCAGATCTACCGTGGGAAATACCTCTGGTCTGGCGACCAGTGGAAGAAAGGTACTGTCTGTAAGATCGCTGGCTTTCTGTCTCTGATGTCCAGTGAGGTGTCGGCCTTCATCATCTGCCTCATCACTCTGGATCGCTTCCTCGTCCTGCGTTTTCCCTTAAGCAGCCTTCACTTCAATCAGAACTCCGCGCTGATAGCCTGTGCAGTTATCTGGGCAATAGGAATTGCCTTGGCAACAGTCCCTCTCTTCCCTATGGTGTCACACTGGGACTTCTACAGTCAGACCGGCATTTGCATCCCACTGCCATTTACCTCCAGTGAGAGTTTCCAAGGTTACCACTACTCCTTCAGCGTGATGATCATTCTGAACTTCGTGCTGTTCCTGCTGATCGCTGTGGGCCAGGCGATCATCTACTGGTCTGTGCGCTCCAACTCCATATCCTCGTCCAAGAAAACGGGGTCCAGAGACGCCACCATCGCGCGCCGCCTGACCACCATTGTTGTGTCCGACTTCCTGTGCTGGTTCCCTATCGGCTTACTGGGTGTGCTGGCCTCCACAGGAACTCCCATCCCTGACGAGCTCAACGTCGGTGTGGCCATCTTCGTCTTGCCCTTCAACTCCGCGCTGAACCCCTTCCTCTACACCTTCAACGTGCTGATGGAGAAACGCCAGAAAGCACAGGAGGCGTATTTGCTGAAGCATCTGGAATCTAGAATGTATACAGAGCAAACACGCACTGACGCTGCGCTAACGGTGCCACTACCTGTCAGCAGATCTACTGCTACGGAACTGATCAAAACTTGGATCTACGAGCGAGTACTCACCAAGGAAGACATAATGCTATGCTCTGCAGCATTGGGGCAGTCAGTAAAAGATGTACCCGAATGAGCTGTCACTCAGAAAGAGTTTTGTCACTCTCATCTTTAAACCCGTTCTTATTTGGACGAACTGTTTGTTCGGCGAACATACTTCGGACAGTTGGACGAACTATGATTCATTTCTTAATTAAACTTTTAGTTCGCCGAACTGGGTTCGGACAGTTCGACGAACTAGGCTTCGTTCTTAACTGGCTGACAATGAGATGCAAGCTTTGGCCCGAACTTACGTCAGAATCGCAGCAGACAGCATGATCCAAAAGTTAGGCTAAAGTCAAGTCAGAAAATATACTTTAAACATCCCTCACAAGGTAATTCAACTAACTACTATATTACTTTGGATCTCAGAGACAAGGCTGTGCCTCAACAAATAGGTCAATTCCTTCCGAAGCGAGTGAAGTATCGACACCGTTATCCATTTTCTTTCTTTCTCATCCACGGGAGAGCACTTTGCTTGCAACCAGTCAGAGGCAATGTTCGCCGAACTCGGCGAATATTTCCAGAACTTGTTGAGTGAAGCTTTTTGGACCCCGAATATAGCTTGGTCGTAGTTCGACGAATATTCCCAACTAGGATCCGGAAGCAAAGGTTCGCCCATTAAGAACCAACTAGGTTCGACGAATAACCCGAACTATTTTCGGGAAGCAGAATTAATGTTCGCCCTATTAAGAACGGGTTTGAGAGGATACTGAGTGAAATATTCCGACAGTCTTACAGAATCAGGTGTACCCATAAGGAGACAATTGCAATAGTCAAGCCGTGAAAGGATATAGGAAGTAACAAGAGTCTTGGTTGCGTCTTCAGTGAGAAACCTGCGGATTGAACTAACGCGTTTAAGCTCGAAATAAGCAGTTTGGCAGATTTTTATGATGTGCTTCTTCATGGACAGGTTTGAGTCGAGAATGAATCCAAGGTTCCTGGCAAAATCAGAGAAGGGGATATTGTGAGAGCCAAGAGTAATCGAGTCAGGGAGGGGAACGGTAGAAGGTTTCAAGGAAGACGAAAATGGAAAGAAAAGAGCTTCTGTTTTGTCGTCGTTCAGTTTGGGCTGATTTTCCGTCATCCATGTTTTTATGTCGTCTGTGCATGCATTGAGTTCTTTGGTGAGGTTGGTCACTTCACTGAGAGGAGCGGATTTCTGGAGCTGTGTGTCATCTGCGAAAAGCTGATGGTTTACAGAGTGGTTGGCTATGATATCGGAGAGAGGCGTAGTGTACAGGACAAAGAGAATGGGCCCCAGTACTGAGCCCTGAGGCACACCGTACATGAGCTGTGATGGTGACGAAGACGAGTTATTGACTGAAGCGGACTGATATCTGTCGGAGAGGTATGAGTGAAACCATTGGAGTGCAGTAGACTGAATGCCAAAAACAGAGTTCAGGCGGGAGAGGAGTCAATAGTGTCAAAAGCGGCAGAAAGATCCAACAAAAGAAGAACAGAAATGTTGTCGTTGTCCAGAGCGGAAAGAATATCGTTTACAATACGTAACAAAACGGTCTCAGTGCTGTGTCCTGCTCGACAGGCTGAATGAAAGGGATTGCTGAGGTTGTTTTCTTGGAGATGGGAGAGAAGTTTGTGGAGAACGACTTTTTCAAGAATTTTGTACAGAAATGGTAGGTTAGAAATGGGACGGTAGTTTTTTCTGAAGATTTTTGTCAAGTGATGGCTATTTTAACAGAGGTTTGACGATGGCTGTCTTCAGATCACGTGGTACAATGCCAGTGGTAAGAGATGTGTTGATGATGTTCGTGATGGTCGGCAAGAGGATGTCACGGTTTTTATAAAGAAGCGTGGTGGGAATGGGATCAAGTTCACAAGACTTGGCAGATGCACTGTTGATTATTTTTAAGACAAATTCATCAGTGACAGACTCAAAAGTCAGTAAGGGATTTCCAGCGAAAGAGGTATCAGGGCAAGCAGTTCGGTTTGGAGGAGGGGAACAAAATTGATGGTGCGGATTTTCTCAGTGAAGTAATCAGAAAAGACATTCGGAAGGTCGTCAGAATCAAATGTTGAAAGAAGAGGTGAAGATCTGCTTTTGCCGAGGATGGTGTTGAAGTTTTGAAAGAGCTGTTTACAGGTTGTGCGTTCTAGACTGAACCTTAGCAGAGTAGTAGGCTTGTTTGGCTTTATCTACAAGATTTCTTACTTTCTGTTGAATGGAGTCGTATATCTGTTTGTGGACAGTGAGCTTAGATTTGAGCCATCGTCTCTGCGCCTGCCGGCGCTCCCGTTTCAGCTCACAGAACTGCTCCGCAATATTGCTGAACCAGGGCGTCGGCTTCCTTGTACGGACTGTGCAACGGCAGAGAGGGGCGTGCTTGTCAAGGACAGAACAGAGATGGTTAATGTAGTCACTGATAGAACTGACTTATGAGACAGCGTGAGAGAGATCTTGTTTAAAGGCGCCGGTGTCAATCCTTTTGAGGCATCGGTACGAAAAAGTTTCAGGTGTTTGTACGGGTACAGATACATCAAGTTTGCATAACATGGCCGTGTGGTCAGATGTTAGTACATGGTGTAGTTTTGTAGAAGTGAGGATGTTATCACTTTTTGTTCTTTTTGCTGGGTGGAGGGTGGTAGATACAGAACAAGTTGGTTAGTTGCTTGTTGTATGTTAATCAGCTGAGCGGTTTCAAAGCAGGGGTGCTGAACGGGAAAGGACGAAGTGGTATCGACATGCGGCTTAAAGAGAGTCCCTTAACTATGACGAAGGTGATACCCCGACTTTTGCGCAGGACCCCCCTGCAGAGCAGGGGAAGGAGACGACCGAGTACCCAGGCGGAGCCAGGTCGGCGATCTTGGCCTCGTCACTGGCAGGGCGCAGCCAGGTCTCCGTCAGCAGCATGATGTCGATGTTGTTGTCCTAAATGAAGGTGGATATGTCGAACCTCCTCCTGGAAGTGCCGACGGATTTTGCATTGAAGAGGCAGACAAGGAGTGTGTTTTCGGCTGAGGAAGAACTAAGGGGAATGTGAAGCAGCTGTCTGTGAGGGGGACGCAGCGGAGCGCTGAGCGAGGAGGCTGAGAGGTCGTCACGGTCACTGGGTGGAGAGGAAGGTGGTACGGAAATGATGTGTTGACATGGGGTTGGAGAGCTGGAAGAATCGGATGAAAGGCGATCACGAAAATCGACGATCACTTTGACCTTCCTCCGTTCATTCTTCCCTCCTCTTCTCAATCGGCGTGGCTTTCTGGGCACGTTTCTCGCAATGCCGAAATGTGATAGACTTGCGATCAGCTGCAGGGAGAGGAAGGGGGAGGTGCGGCCGCGGTTTCCAGACACAGAAGGTCATGTCGAATGTAGCGGGGGACAGGGGCGGCACAGGTGGCAAACAACACTTTCTTCTCTGTGTTGTGTAGCTCACGGTTGTTGGAACGCACGGCTGCACTGAACACGCTGTCACTGAACATAGGCTCAACATGACCGGCTGGCGGCAAGCAGTGTAAAACAGAGAGTAGAGTCAGGACTTGCAGAAACAGAACAAGACCAACTGTCTTCACTTTCAGTGGAAGTGACACACAAAACTGGTACCACAATAACGGCCACATCACGAGGAACAATGCTATCACGTCAACTAATCAAACCAGGAGACTGATCAAGCGAAATTTGCAACAATTAGCAGACCAGATGCAACAACGCCTGTAAGGGCGCGTAAACACTACTCAACACACATAATGTACTCTTTTATGTGCATATAGCCCATTACGAGGAAAAGAACAAAACACAGTCAAAACAAACTTCCGCGAGCACGCACGCGTGCACTCACACACACACACACACACACACACACACACACACACACACACACACACACACACACACACACACACACACACACACACACACACACAAGTGGTCCAACCACAGCCAGAAACCAGTTGCTCTTTGTTCAGGGAAATTATTTTCCTTCTACACCGGTATCGGCTCTGATCACCCATTGGTCAGTACCAGTGTATTGTTGTCTGCGTCAAAACCAGCACCGTATGCAAGACACCCCCAAGTGTGTGTGTTTGGAAGAGAGATGCTTTTGGAGGGTTAATAAGGGTGGTTCTATCACAACTTCAACAATCCAGCAGGGAAAAGGCTGGGTGGGGTAGGGGTACAGGTGGGGATGAAGGGTTTCATGAACGATTTCTAATTTTACCCGTTGTCAATGAATTATTTACTCTGACTTTAATACGGGTGGTTCTATCACAACTTCAACAATCCAGCCACTGAAAGCCTGGGTAGGGTAGGGGTACGGGTGGTGGTGGTGGGGGGGGGGGTTCCTGAACGATTTGTAATTTTACCCGTTGTCAATAAATTATTTACTCTGGCTTTTCACCAAGCATCAATTTCCCTCCCCGATCTCGGTGCTGCCTGCACTACGCAAACACCGGGTGGGTTATGGGTGCTCTGTTCAGTGTTCGTTTTAAGCGCCACCGTTATTGCAGTGGAACATTCATGCGCTGTAGTGTTTATTTCAACTCCACTGTTATTGCAGTGAAACATTCAGGCACTGTAGTGTTTATTTCAACCTCCATCGTCATTGTAGTGAAACATTCATGCACTGCAGTGGTCATTGCAACCTCCACCGTTATTGTAGAAGTTGTATTCACAACAGTGTTCATTTCAACCCCCACCGTTATTACAGAGGAACATTCATGCACTGCATTGTTCCATACAACCTCCACCGTTATTGCAGAGGATGCATGCACGCACTGCAGTGGTCATTCCAACCTCCACCGTTATTGTAGAAGTTGCATGTACAACAGTGTTTATTCTAAACGGATTCGCGTCGTAACCTGACGGTCAACATCATTTTGTTCTGACCCCAATAATCAATACGTCGCATTTGTTTGTGCTGACATTTCGTATTTTGCAATAGTATTTCAGGCTTCGCAGCGATGTTTAGAGGTTGTTCTCGGAGAGAGAGAGAGAGAGAGAGAGAGAGAGAGAGAGAGAGAGAGAGAGAGAGAGAGAGAGAGAGAGAGAGAGAGAGAATGAATGAATGAATAAAGTTTATTTTACGAGGGTAGTGGAGTAGACACAGGGTCTTTTTACATCCAGCCCTCGCCCATGAGGGACTAATTCTACTAATACTACACATACACATGTATTTCAGATACAACAAAACTAAAATAATATATCGAAATGGTACAGGATATTAGTTCATATACGTTTAGGGCGAAAAAGTGGAGGGAATCGAACAAACAAAGCAACAAAAAACTTAAAACATGTCTAACAACTGGGCTTTTCTACGCTACACATAAGTTTTTTTTTGTTGTTGTTGTTTTTTGTTTTGTTTTTTACACACACGCTGACATTGACGTTCAGGTCACAGAAAATAAACGTGGGGGGGGGGGGGAAGGGGACAAAACAAAATAAAACAATAGTACACCTTAACATAAATGGGGGGTGGGGAGCAAAAGAAGGAGAAAAAAGAAGAAAGGACAGAATATTCATAATCAAATACACTACATTTATATAAAATGAGGAAAAAAAGTGAGGAAAAAACATAAACAAAAAACAAATGATTAACAAGTAATGGAGTATAAATGTGGAGCATATACAGGGGGCATAATGCATTAAAAGTAAAGCTTTAATAATATTGGAAAAAAACAGCCTGTACGTTTAAGAAAAATGGAGCATTAAAGTGATACTTCCTCCTTAAGTTGTAACTAGAGAAGTTAGCATATGTGTCGACAGTCGATGTTTAAAGACCAACACTGTACTTGGTTCTATCAGTGCAACAGGTAGTGAATTCCAGACAGTCGGTCCAGAATACATTAGGCTTCATTTAAATAAATCTAATCTAGGCATGGGTACATTAAGCTTTCTTGAGTAATTTCTGGAATAAAGGTTGATAGACACTCTTTTTACGAGATAAGTGGGTGCCTTACCCGAGAAGATTTTGTGCATAAAGCGAGCTTTATTATACATTAGTCTGTGTTTGAGGGAAAGGATTGTAGTTTTCTTGTAGTCATCGTTTGTGAGGCTAGTGATTTTTAACAATATTATCTTCACTGCTCTTCTGTGTAAGGATTTTAAAGGCTTTAATAGAGACTCACTTGCGGAGTCCCAGAGAGTTGAGGCATAGTCTATACGTGACTGGATATGGGCTTGGAAAAAAAAATTTAGAGCATGAAACGTGAGGAAGTTCTTCATTTTTGCTGATTGATAAACCCTTTTCGCTAGTGATTTGCATAGATAACGTATGTGTGGGCCCCATGTGAGATTGTTATCGATAATGACACCTAAAAGTTTGTGTTCACTAACTTCGTGTAGTTGCTTGCTACTGACCAATAACTGGACGGGTGGCGAGCTTAATATTTGACGTTTCTGACGCGTTGTTAATATCATGTAATTAGTCTTGGATGGATTAAGAGACATATAATTGATATGAGTCCATTCAATAATGTCCGAAACGCCTGGATGGATGTAGCAACTATTGAGGGGACATCTGTCCCAGAAGTGTGGATTGTTGTGTCATCGGCTAGCATATCACACCTTCCAGATGATATATGCAGAGGGAGATCATTAATATAGACTGAAATAAGAGAAGCCCTAAAACACAGAGAGAGAGAATTCGAACTCGAACTCGAAAACTTTAATTTACAAGGATCGTAGTTTAGTTTTAGGCAAAAACCTAAGTACTCAGATTGAGAGAGAGAGGGGGGGGGGGGGACTCGAAAACTTTATTTTACAAGGACTGTAGTTTAGGTTCAGTCAAAAATCTGTCTAACAACTAGTCCTTGCTAAGCTACTGATGGATATATATCAAATTACAGGCATTATTTATATACATATAGGCATGAATGAGTGAGTGAAACGTTATACATAAAAATAATAAAGAGGATTTCTAGAGAGCCCATCTACCACACTAGGTGGCAGCACAGGGCGCTTTACAATAACACTAACCACACACACACACACTCACACAGACACACACACACACACACACACGCACGCACGCACGCACGCACGCACGCACACACGCACACACACACACACACACACAGAGTGTCGGACGAGGGGATGGGCAGGGCTGTGAAAAACAGGGGAATTTCCACACAAAACATAGCGTGCTCACAGCGCCAGATGAACACATGCCATACATCATTCAGTTACGTATTATAACTCATACAATGAGCATATTATGAGCAAATGAAGCAGCAGAACATCTGATCAGTTCATATGACTAGTGTCAGAAAAGAAAACAGAAGCAGTCAATGCTTATAAAGAACAGTAAGGGAAAAGGAGGGGGTAGGGGTACGGAGGGAGCGGGGGGGGGGGGTCGGAAGGCTGTCGGAAGGAGTTGTATGGGTGTATAAAATAGGTCGTAGATTACCAGTGATTGCAATGGTAATCACTCGGCATGAATGAGTGAGTGAAATGTGATACATGAGAATTTCCACACAAAACGTAGCGTGTTCACAGCGCCAGATGTACCCATGCATACATCACTCAGTTATATATTATGAGCATACAACCTGTAAATAAGGCAGCAGAACATCTGATCAGTTCAACACCAGTATTGGACAAGAAAAAGAAAAGAAAAAGCAGTCAATGCTTATCTTATAAAGAACAGTAAGGGGGGGGGGGGGGCACTATCATAAGCAGTCGGAAGGATTGGGCGGAATATTATGTCACAGTCCATCCTATGTAACTACTTCAAGGTGTGCACGAGGTTTACGCTTGAAGGAGCTGAGTGACTGACAAGATCTGACTGTCAGAGGTTGGTTGTTCCATAGATAAGCACCAGAGAAGGATATACTTGTTGTGAATATGTCTATCCTTTGCCTAGGCAAACAAAGATTATAGTTCCTAGAACTGGAATAGCGTGAGGGAGTGTATGTGTACAGGTTAGATATGTACTCTGGGGCCTCATTGCTAAGGACCCTGTACATGAACAAACCTTTGTTGTATTCAGTTTGTTTTTGTAGGCTCATTATTCTCATCTCCTTTAACTTCTGGTCAGTAGTTAGAGTTGTATCTGGAAGGATTAACTTTACACCTCTTCTGTGGAGAGAATTTAATCTCTTTTTGAGAACATCACAACATCCGTCCCACACGACTGACGCATAATCAATGTGAGGTTTAATGTGGGCATTGAAGAACAGATTCTTGTGTCGATGTCTACTATGTACCTTAATTTCGACAGAAGGAAGACTCGTCTTGAAACTGTTTTACACACATTATTAATATGTGAGTCCCAGCGAAGTTTATTGTCTATAGTTATACCTAAAAGACGGTGTTCTGACACTTCATCAAGTTTCGCCCCGTTTCGAACGAGATCGAGTGATAAGGATTACAACAGGTGTTTCTGTCTGGTAGCGATTGTCATAGATTTGGTCTTGATCGGATTGATGACCATATGATTATTATCACACCAGCTGGATACCTGATCTAAGCTGTCTTGCATATTGCTTCTGATTTGGATAATATCTTTTTCCAGATGTGTGCAGTGTTGTGTCATCTGCCAGCATATCACAATCAACAGATATACCACTGACATGTAATGGAAGGTCATTGATAAAGAGACTAAAAAGAATCGGTCCCAAAACAGAACCTTGTGGTACACCATACTTTACTGATTCTTAGGAGGAGTAAAAGCCATGAAGTAAGACGCATTGCGTTCTATTATGAAGATATGATTTAAAAAATGGTAGAGAACTTGAGTTTTTAAGATAAATGGCGACCTTCTTCAACAGAATATCGTGATCGACCAGGTCGAAAGCCTTCTTTAGGTCTAGGAATACTACTCCAGACACCTCAGATTTATTCATGGCTGTTAGCCAAGAATTTGTGAGACGTGCCAATGCAGTGTTGCAGGAGTATTTACGTCTAAATCCAGACTGAAAGGGGTGAAGGAGTTGCCGCTTTTCTAAGTAATCATTTAAATAAATGTGACCATGCTTTTCGAGAAGGTTTGACAAAACAGACAGAAGTGATATTGGTCTGTAATTGGTTGGATTTGTTTTATCCGTAGATTTTGGAAGCGGAACCATTTTCGCTTTTTCAAGCTCAGATGGAAAAACGTTTTTCTCAATGCATAAGTTAAAAACATATGTAAGCGAGTCTATTATGTATGGCAATGACAATTTTAGTAGCTCGTTGCTTATACCATTCAGACCAGACGATTTTTTTCCCAGCCTCTATATATATTTGCCTAGTTCCGAAACGGAGAGATATGGGATAATAAATGGGTCTTGTCCGCTAGTTTTTATTTTGCAGAAATCATGTAGAGGTTTTGAGCACTCATATACATTTGTTCTTTGTTCTATTATCATTCTGACACAGACAGGAAATGATTATTGAAAACATTTACAGTTAGATTCTTCGGGATGTCGGCAGAAGTAGAACGATGTCCTTTCGTAAACACATTTAGAGCACGCCACACAGATGTTATATTGTTATCACGCTCTATGAGCTTTTGGAAGTATTCTGGGTTTTTTGTTTGTTTGTTGTTGTTGTTGTTGTTGTCTCTCTCTCTCTCTCTCTCTCTCTCTCTCTCTCTCTCTCTCTCTCTCTCTCTCTCTCTCTCTCTCTCAAGATTTTTACTTAATTTCTTAATTTCTTGTATTCAGGGAAACATTTCTCTCTCTTTAGTTTGTCTCTCTCTGCCATTGTTTCCTTGATGTCTTTTATTAAGCCATGGTGGTAACCTTGAATGTTTTACCCGCTTGCGCTTTAAAGGTGTATGTCTATTGACAACAGTGAGATAGACACTGTACCATGTCGCCAAGGCTTTATTTGGGATCAGTACAGTTCAGGACTTCAGTGAACGGGGCCCAGTGCAGGTCACTGAAAAAGGCAACCTTAATCGATCTTGAACAGTAGATGGGACAATGGTCACTTATGCTCAGGTCAGGTACACTGACCTCGGTGATTACGTCTGGGTTGTTTGTATATATATATGGTCAATAAGAGTGGCAGACATCGGTGTAATTCTAGTAGGTGATTTCACAAGCTGGATTAAGCCTAGCAGTGTTATAGTAGAGTCCCAGGAAGAGTGTGGCTTTAGTAAATCAATATTAAAATCTAGTACAAGACTATCAGCATGGGGTTTAACAGTATGGATGTTATCTATTATTTGTACAAAGTTGTCAAACCATTCATAAGAAGCAGAAGGGTTTCTGTATAAAAAACAAACAAACAAAAACCACAAATATATTAGGAGCGTTCGTATTTGGTTTCAGTTCAAGCCAAATGCATTCAACAAGGTCACTTTCAAGGTCTTGACGCCTGTGGGTAATGTCAGCAATAGAGTTGTGTATGTATACTGCAGTACCAGTCTGTTCAATAACAATTGAATCTTTTCTCGAAACACAATAATTTGGAATTTTAATATCCTGGTCAGAAATTCTCGAGTCCAGTCGTGACTCTGTGATACCAAAATTGTTATAGTTGGGCGTTGACTGGCTAAGGAATACACACAGATCAGGAACCTTGTTATACAGATGGTACACATTCTGAAAGTAGAAAACAATAACACTCCAAAAAAGTATATTTACACATAGAGAGCGCAAAACCAAAATTCAACAGAATCGTCAAATTAACGAAAACAAAACACGGAAAGGGGCAGCAAAAGACAACAGAACAAACACATTCGTAAAATGAACTTCCGCGATAATTTACGCAAACAAAAAGGTCCAGCTGACTAGATCCGTTATTATTACGCAGTAACCAAGTATTGTAATAAATGTTGGACGTCGCAGTTACGCTTGTATACCTTGTTAGAGCGGGAACAGTAACACTGTTATACCTTTTCAGAAGGGAAACAATGAGCTTCAAATAAGCCTGGAGGACGCTACGCTACAAAGATCATCATTTACTGAGACTGGGATCGGGGCTGCTGGACATAGCTATGATGCGGAGGCCATGGGTTGTAGGGGTTGAAGTGCCAGGGGAAGGGATAGGGGAAGGGAGGCATGGGCGGGCCGCCGGAGTGGTGCCACTGGAATGGTGGGGTCCCCTGGGCGGCGTCATGCAGTGATGATCGTCATAAAGGCCATGATGGCGCAGCTGCGACCCCCGGTTCTTGTCGCTAGCAGGGTGCCGCGGCCATCGGTCCTGTGGGCGGCCACTGGGTGGTGGCTCATGTGGCGGCAGGCCTCCAGCAAGCGGAGGCCACTGGGCAGTGTTATATCTTTATGTGGGCGTACATATCAAACCAAAACAGCCATATGGGGAGACATGTTTTATTCAGCAACAATCACCCTTGTTCCACCAGTAACATTAGTATTACATGGGTTAATTACATGATTGTTTGATTAGCCACACATTCTGTTTCACTCTGTGGTGGAACAGTCACTGGCAAATCACTGTCTCTTGAGGCAACCTCTGCGGGCCTCAGCATCCTCCTGTTTCTTCTGTACTGTTTACGCTCATCTCTGACTACATAGGATCTGGGAGTCGAGTGAGGAGTCACTACTTCAGCTCTCTTCCAGGTGTCCCCGAACTTCATCATGACTGGATCACCGGCTCGAAATGTCGACAGGTTTTCGCTTGCCTTCTTGTCGAAGTAGAATTTCTGCTTTTGCTGACAAGAGACCATTTCAGCGTGACGCTCCTTGGAATTGCCATGTCCTGGTTGTAGGAGTTTGGATGTTGTCGGTAACGTTGTCTTCAGCCGTCTGCCCAAGAACAGTTGAGCAGGAGAGAATCCAGTGTCTAGAGGACTGTTTCTGTAGTCAAGTAGTGCTTTGTAAGGATCTTTCGCCTTCACCAGTAAGCGTTTGACAGTTTGTACAGTTCTTTCTGCTTGCCCGTTTGCTTGTGGGTGGTAAGGACTGGATGTTGTGTGTTTGATATCGTAGTCCTTCATGAACTGAGCAAATTCCTCACAAGCAAACTGAGGTCCGTTGTCAGATATCAGCTCATCGGGAATTCCATACCTGGAGATCTGACTCTTCATGTATGAAATAACGTTCTTGGCTGACAGATTGTCCAGTTTGGAGATTTCTGGCCACTTTGAGAAGTAGTCCACTATGAGTAGATAATGTTGGTTGTTGAACTCAAAAAGATCCGCTCCGACCTTCGCCCAAGGTCGTTCTGGAATCTCCACTGGAATCAGTGGCTCCTTTGCCTTTGCTCTCGAGTGTTCTGCACACAATGCGCAGGCTGCCACAGTCTCTTCTATGCGTGCAGACATCCCTGGCCAGAACAAGACTTGCCTTGCTCTATTCTTGCACTTGACAATGCCCAGGTGTGTCTCATGGATCTTCTCCAACATCTCCGACTGAAGTGTTTTGGGTACTATGATCTTATCTCCCTTGAACAGCAAACCGTCCAGACAGGTGAGTTCATCTCTGTAAGACCAGTACTGTCTGACAGCTGGAGATACAGCTTCTCTGTTGTCAGGCCATCCTTTGAGAATCACACTGCTCAGGGCTTTCAGTTCCAAGTCTTTTGCCGTTTCTCGTTGGAACTGTGCGTACTTTTCTGGTGAGATGGGTAAATACGACTTGGGGTTGATTGCATTTATCTCTGTCTCTGAGACCAGTTGCTCTTTTGTTTCTTGGAGGTACGATCGACTCAGAGTGTTAGCGACGTACAAGTACTTTCCTGGCTTGTAGGTCACTTGCAGGTCATACTTCTGTAGTTGCAGCAGAAAGCGTTGGAGTCTCGCTGGCGCTTGATGTAGCGGCTTGTTGAAGATTGACTGTAGGGGTCTGTGGTCTGTTTCTACCTCTACAGTTCGACCATACACAAACTGATGGAACTTTTCGCACCCGAAAACGACTGCCAGTGTCTCTTTTTCAATTTGTGCGTAGTTCTGCTGCGTTTTGGTCAGTGCACGTGAGGCGTATGCTATTGGTTGGCCTTCCTGCATGATGACACAACCAAGACCTGTAGATGACGAGTCTACTGAGAGTGTGAGAGGTAATGTAGGGTCGTAGAACCTGAGTACTGGAGCTTCTGTTGCCAGTTTCTTCAGCTTGTTGAAACTGTTCTCTTCAGTCTCAGTCCACTTCCACTCAACATCCTTCTCTGTCAGTTTTCTGAGAGGAGCACTGATGTCTGCCATGTTGGGCATGAATTTCTTCAGATATTGGATGAATCCGAGAAATGTCATCAGTTCTCTCTGGCTCTGTGGTCGCTTCATGTCTTGAACTGCTCTGATCTTCTCTGGATCTGCTTTCAGACCTTCCCCAGACAATACATGTCCGACATAGGAAATCTGGTTCTGTCGAAACTTGCACTTGCCTTTGTTGAACTTCAGACCACATGCCTTTGCCTTGTCCATGACCTGCTTCAGGCGCATGTCGTGTTCTGCTTGGTCTTTTCCCCACACCACTATGTCATCCATGATAGCTTCACTTCCCTCAATGTCTTCGACCATCTGAGACATCACTCGCTGAAATATTTCGCTTGCCGAGACAATGCCAAATGGAACACGAAGGAAGCGATAACGTCCAAATGGAGTGTTGAATGTGCACAGCTTGGAGCTTTCTTCGTCAAGTTTCAACTGCCAGTAACCTGAAGTTGCATCAAGTTTTGAAAACACCTTTGCTCCCGGCATGTTCTGTACGACTTCTTCAATCGTCTTCATGGGGAAATGTTCTCGTTTGATCGCTTTGTTCAAGTCTCTTGGGTCTAAGCAGATTCTCAGTTTCTTGGGTGTTTCTACAATGACCATGCTGTTCACCCAGTCTGTTGGCTCTTCTTGCTTCTTGATCACACCATCATTCTCCATCCTCTGGAGTTCTTCCTTGACACGATCATGGAGTGCTACTGGTACCTTTCTTGGAGCATGTACCACTGGTAGAACACTTGGGTCGAGCTTGATTTTGTATTCTCCAGGAAGACAACCTAATCCCTTGAATGAGTCTGCATACTCTTCTGTGATATCAACACCAACTGAACAAAGTCTCTCAATGAGTCCTAGTCTCTGGCACGCCTCAACACCTAGGATTGCTGTGCTGTCCATTTCTGTTACGAAAAATTGGACATTGTGTTGTACATTCTTGCAAACACATGTGAGGTTTGTTGTCCCTAGTGTCTTGATGTGATGTCCAGAATATGATGTTAGTCTTGCTCTTGACTTTGTCATCTTCTTGTCACTGACTCGACTCAGTGTTTTGAATACTCTGTGCGAAATGATATTGCACTTAGCACCGGTGTCTAGCTGAAAGTTCACTTTGACCCCTTCAACCTCTATGGTTTTGTACCAGCCTGTGTTCACAGCACTGATGTCTTTCTGATTTATTGTCCCAACAAAGTATTCTGTGTCTGAGCTATCAGAGTCATCAACTGTGTTCACTCTTTGTTTGTGTGAGTGATTGGTCACTTTCTTCTTTTTCCTACACATCTTCTCTAAGTGATTTTTTGCGTTACACTTCCGGCAGACTTTACCCATTGCTGGACAGGGAGCATCACCATGTTGCCTACCACATCTACCACATGAATGTGTAGCTGCACTGGACTTTGAGTCTTTGTGTCTCCAGTTCTTCTTCTTCACTGCATGTACACCTTGTTCAGTTTCATCTGTCATTTCTTTGAGTTGCTGAACTGAAACTTCGTCCACTCTAGCTACCTCTATGGCTCTTTCTAGAGTTAAATCTGAACCAATGTCAATGAGCTTCTCACGCACTTTGGCGGATTTTGTGCCAAACACGATTCTGTCTCGCACAATGTCATCTTCTGCTTGTCCATACTCACAGTCTTTCACCAGCAGTTTTAATGCGGTCACGAACTGTTGGACAGTCTCACCTGGTTCTTGAATCTTGCTGTGCAGTTTGTATCTTGCAAAAAATTGGGTTTGACTTGGGTTGTACGTAGGCCTGGAATCTATCATAGTATTCTTGCAGGACTTTCTGTTGTGCCTCAGTCATGTCCCATGTGGAAAATATTCTTCTTCCTTTCTCGCCTACCCACAGCATCAAATAACAGCATCGCTCTTCTTCGTTCTTCGCCCTCAATGGACCTTTGAACATGAACTCTACATGCTGTCTAAAGGCTTTCCATTCTCCCACCAGATCAGCACTATCCCAATTAAATTTAGGATTACTTGACGCAGTATCCATTTTACTGTCCATCTGTGTACTTATCTGGCTTCATATGGGTCCTGTTCATCAGGATGCTTCTGGATTGAAACACATCCCACTTCTGACACCATGTTATATCTTTATGTGGGCGTACATATCAAACCAAAACAGCCATGTGGGGAGACATGTTTTATTCAGCAACAATCACCCTTGTTCCACCAGTAACATTAGTATTACATGGGTTAATTCCCTTGCATTCTCTATATAAATACATGTGTTGCTTCACAATATATATGACAGGCAGGTGGGGGGCCACTGTATGGTGGCTCGAGGCGTGAACCGTCATGCGAACCGCGGGTCACAGCAGCACCACCGTCCGGCAATGACGGGCCGCCTGGGTGTCGCCGGTGGATAGCAGCTGTGCCAGTGGACGATTTCGTGCGGTTGGTATCGACACGGTAGTGAGGCTGATGTGACTGGTGGCCATCTTTGTGGTTGACTTTGTGGCTGTCCTTGTGGGGAGCTTGCGTTCGTCGTGAGGCCGATTCCTGTTTTCGGAAAGCAGCATCACAAGCACTTTTAATGTTATTTCCACCAGGTCGTTGCTGGCGTGTCTGCTATGTGTGTGGCAGTTGCCTCAGGCTACGAGGAAGGAAGGAAATTATTCTCCTCAGAAGGATCGCCAGTCCTCTTTGGTTTAGAGGTACCACATCGGAGAAGAGCTGCTTCAGCTTATGTGGGGGTCGCTTCACGCTGAAAGTGGGCTCCAGCAGATATACAAAGCCATAGGAAGAGCACATGCTGCTTAGCATTTGGTTGGTGTCTTCTATCCACTGTTTAGGGAGAGAATGGAGGTGAAAGCTATGGCAGCTTTGGGGAAGACCCTCACCAGCTGCTTGGCTAGCGCTCGGAAGCTGACAGTGACCTGCTGCTTGTCATATTTAGTGTCCGAGCAGTCGTTGGTGCCAGTGTGGACAATAACATGACTGGTGTCCTCTCGGGGTGACTGGTTGGTCAGGCTAACTGAGAAATCACTGGCTGTAGCTCCCCCAACCGTCCTGACATGGATTTTACCGTTTTGGTCCAGCCTTCGTCTGTCCACACGGCGCAGATTGGAGTCACCAATCAGGAGGGCAGCTAGGCCGCCTTCCTTAGGGAGTCGCAATGTCTGGATCTGTTCACTCGGATGTCAGGTATGGTGCTGTCGGCAGAGCTATCAGCCGCTGTTTTGTTTGTAGACAGCTGCTTTGATTGTTCCGAGTTGAGGGTGGAAGAGTCAGTGGTCGTGTCAGTGGTGGTGGAGAGAAGGGATGTACTTTTATCGGTACTTTTATCAGTCGGAGGGGGTTGTGGCATCGGCAGAAGGCCTGTTTCGGTCTGTCCATCCAGCTTCTGTGCATTAGGGGAACGGCCTGATGTGGTGTGGCACTGCATTCCGGCGGAAAAGGAGGAGATACGCTAGAAGCGGTACGATACACCTACACAGGTCACGTATGCATGGCAGACAAGTAGCAGCGCATGGCGCCCATCGTGAAAGGCCGGGTGATACAACACGAGAAGAGGCACTAAAAGTGAATTGTCCCTAATATGCTTTTAGCATCTGAGGACATTAAGCAAAAACAGAACGAACGAAGAACTAAAAGTGACACGTACAGTTAGTTAACAGGGCCTTGTGTTCGCAACTAAACGCTTCACAGCCGCTGACCAAGACAACGAGGTATCAGGCCGGATGCGATTATGCCATGGCCGCTTCGGTCAGTGCGTGGGCTTGTAGCCCAAGAACAAAGAATGGTGCGGTGAGAAAAATCAAAAATCAAAATCAACAAAATCACTAATAAATTACTCGGTTACCGTTAAAATTGCAAACTAATCAACATTTCGAGAGCGCAAACACTTACATTTTCCAAGATCCATTTTTCAGTCGAATCGCGGCATTCTTTCGCGAGTTATACTCACAAACTGACGGAGCAAGTTCCTTCGCGTGCACGCCGGTCAGAGGGTGCGGAGAGGGAGAGAGAGAGAGAGAGAGAGAGAGAGAGAGAGAGAGAGAGAGAGAGAGAGAGAGAGAGAGAGAGAGAGAGATGTATGAGTCTGTGAGTGTGTGTGTGTGTGTGTGTGTGTGTGTGTGTGTGTGTGTGTGTGTGTGTTTTAGCGTAGTTATAGTAATTACTTTGTACATTGCTTTATAATTATGTACCTGTTTTAAATTATTGTAACGTGGTTCTGTTTTATAATGGTTGTTTTATTCGCTGTTTCTACAAGTACTTGTTTTATATTAGTGTAATTTATGAAGTGTGTACTATGTGATTGATTGTATACGGTATGTTAATAATTTACATGGTATATAGATTATGTACATGTATGTGAAAAAGAGCGTTAAGCTCGCTCACCGGGGAACAGCGCTACAGACATGTTTTTATATATATTGTTTTTAATTATTGAAAGCTTTGCGGTTTGATTCATGTGTCTTTCTTTGACAACATCATTGATCTTTTTCCGGTGTAGAGGAAATTAAGTTATCCTAGGTGGAAATTTCCTAGACTAAGTACTGGGTTAGTTCAGTGTACCCCTTTTTTCCAAAGTCTGGCTGGGTTCAAATTTCGACAGGTTCAATCAATTGTATTACGCATACGCACTCGCGGTCGGTCTTTTTGTCTGTGTGTGCATGTCTCTCTCTCTCCCCCCCCCCCCCTGCGTCTCTGTCTCTTTCTGTCTGTCTCTGCCTCTCTGTCTCTGTCTGTCTGTCTGTCTGTCTATCTGTCTGTCTGTCGGTCTGTCGGTCGGTCGGTCGGTCGGTCGGTCGGTCGGTCGGTCTCTCTCTCTCTCTCTCTCTCTCTCTCTCTCTCTCTCTCTCTCTCTCTCTCTCTCTCTCTCTCTCTCTCTCTCTCTCTCACACACACACAAACACACACACACACACACACACACACACTACGCACGCACGCACGCACGCACACACACACACACACACACACACACACACACACACACACACACACACACACACACACACACACACACACACACATACACACACACACGTGGTCCAACCACAGCCAGAAACCAGTGCCCCTTTGTCCAGGGGAATTATGTTCCTTCTACACCGTTATCGGCTCTGATCACCCATTGGTCAATACCAGTGTTTTGTTGTCTGCGTCAAAACCAAAACTGTCTGCTTGCTGCCTTGGGCTCAGTAGGTTTGTCTGTTCGTTTATTTGAGAACAGGATTGATCTCTTGTAATATTCGGCTGGATTATAGCCAATAGTCCACAAGTGGTCTATTCAACAAGGCTGCATAATTTCTCACGACTTCAAGCATAAACGTTCACTTGTTTTCCCTGGGCTGCACCCATGTACGCTCATACACCATCCACCTGGCTGTAGTCTGGTTTACACATCTCCTGGTTACCCTCTACCAGTAACTGTGTTGTGTCCAGAGCTGTGGTCCAGCTAGGTATTCGTGATTTAGTGACTTGGCTGTAGTCTGGTTTACACATCGTCTGCTTATAAATCTAACTATAACTGTGCTGTGTTCAGAACTGGCATCTAGACTTTGATTCGGATTTGGTGACCAGCCTGTTATCTGGTTTACGCATCGTCCGGTTATAAGCTTCTAAATATAACTGTGCTGTGTTCAGAACTGTGAATTAGATTTTGATTCGGGATTTAGTGACCTGGCTGTAGCCCGGTGTACACATCGTCTGATTATAAACCTTCTGCGAAATAGATTTTGATGTGGGATTGAGTGACCTGGCTGTAATCCGCTTTACACATCGTCTGATTATAAACCTTCTAAGTATAACTCTGCTGTGTCCAGATACTGTCATCCAGATATGTGATCCAGCTGTGTATTCGTGATTCAGTGACCTGGCTGTAGTCTGGTTTACACCTCGTCCGGTTATAAACCTTCTAAGTATAACTGTGATGTGTCCAGAGCTGTGAACTAGATTTTGACTCGGGATTTAGTGACCTGGCTGTAGTCTGGTTTACACATCGTCTGAGTAAAAACCCTATAAGTGTGCTGTGCCCAGATACTTACTGTGATCCAGCTGTGTGATCCAGCTTTGTATTGGTGATTCACTAACTTGGCTGTAGTCTCGTTTACATATCGTGTGATTATAAACCTTCGATGTATAACTGTGCTGTTCCCAGATACTGTGATCCAGCTATGTATTCGTGATTCAGTGACCTGCCTGTAGTCTGGTTTACCCATCGTCTGACTAGAAACCTTCTAAGTATAACTGTGCTGTGTCCAGATATTGTGATCCATCTATGTATCCCTGATTCAGTGACGTAATTGGCTGTAATCCGGTTTACACATCATCTGGTTATAAAACCTCTAACTATAACTGTGCTGTGTCCAGAACTGTATCTAGACTTTAATTCGGTATTCAGTGACTTGGCTGATGCCTGGTCTACAGATCATCTGGTTATAAACTCCCGAACTGTAACTGTGCCCTGTATGGAACTGTGATCCATTTGTTTTAAATAATTTATTTGCTTTCTGTTGTTGTTCTTGTTGTTCTTGCTTTTTTGTGATTTAGTGACTACACATTATCTGGTTATAAACCCTCTAATTATAACTGTGCCCTATATGGAGCTTTGATCCTTTTATTTATTTATTTTTTATTTAGAGACTTGGCTGTATGCTGGCTTACACAATTTCTGTTTTATAAACACTCCAACTGTAACCATACTTCTTTCTTTCTTTTTTTATTTTTAGAACGGCAACTGTGATCCAGCTTTTGATTCGGGATTTTGTGACTTGCATTTTGAACTGGTGCAAAAGACCTTTGAATGCGTGTTTTGTCCGGAGAACTTGATTGAGCCAAAATGGTTGACGGGACGTTTAATACCCAAGAAGTAGCTGTCTGATCCAGCATTTGACTTCTGATTGGTTCGACGGGACGTTTAATACCCAAGAAGTAGTTAACTATCTGATCCAGCTTTTGACTTGTGACTGGTTCGACGGGACGTTTAATACACAAGAACTAGCTAACTATCTGATCCACCTTTTGACTTGTGATTTGGTAACTTTGTGTTTTCAACTGGTGCAAAAGACCTTTAAATGTGTGATTTGTATTAAGCTTTGGCCTAAACGGTTGACAGGATGTTAAAATCCAAGAACTAACTACTTGATCCAGCTTTTTACTTGTGATCGGTGACTTTGTGTTTTGAACCGGTGCCGAAGAATGTTGAATGTGTGGTTCGGTCTGAGCGTGAGCCGAAAATGGTTGACAGGACGTTAAAATCCAAGAACTAACTAACTATAACCATCTAAATACTTCTCGGTCAACTACTGACTTTTTACGGAAGCTACATATCCGTATATTTACAGGTGTATTTGCATTCTTGGTTACAACACAGTTCTAAACTGCTCAGATTCAGGAGGAGAACAGCAGAGCCGCGACTGATCTTTGAACACTTGAGGTCATTTCGCCAAAGTGCTGACCATGATTAGTTCAAGTGACCAATCCCATGTGTTTTTCAGCATGGCCATCATGCTTCAGAGTCTAATCGCCTTGTTCGCGTTGTCTGCACAAACAGGAGCTGTGACGTCTGCTACTGACAATTCATCGGTGTCAACAAAACTAAACCTTTACAATGCGTTATCAGAATACGTGTTGCCGAAGTTCAGCAACACCATGAGTAGCCTGCGTGTCGATGGAAACACTGGCAGTCGTGTGTCAACAACGGCAGGTGATGTGAACACTATGGCTGTTGACAATGCAGGCGGTTCTGCCGACAGCGATAGCATTCCTACAACTGCAGCCACCTTTGACAGAACCAGGAATGCAGGCAAAGTTGCCGGTGAAAATGTATATGGAAAGACTGTTAACATCACTATGAATGCAGGCAACGTTGCCAGTGAAAATGTATATGAAAAGGCTGGTAACACCACTATCAGTGCAGGCAACGCTACCAGTGGAAGTGTACACGGGTATACCGCTAGCAACACCATGGATGCGGATGCTGTCACCAACGTAATCAATGGGACTGTTTCTGCTGACACTGTCACCAGCGTAATGAATGGGACTGTTTCTGCTGACACTGCAGCCAGCGTAATGAATGGGACTGTTTCTGCTGACACTGTCGCCAGCGAAAGTGTTTCTGGACAGGCCTCAGATTTTCAGACGGTCAGAAGCACGAGAGGTGCTGTAAATTCAGGTCTGGATTTTGGACTCGTCACAGGAGTATCAGAAAACGCTCATTATGAACTCATCACAGGAGCATCAGAAAACACTCATTATGGACTCATCACAGGAGCATCAGAAAACACTGAAGCCACTCAAGCAGTGTCTGGCCCCGTTCACGCTGGAGCAGAAGACGACGAAATGATCACCGAAAGCGTATTTACATCAGCTGCAACCACAACAGGTCCCACCACCGCCTCTCACCTGACCACAACATCCCCCACGTCGCTGACGAAAGACTGTGACGTCATGCTGTGCGAAAAGAATGCCGGGTATTTTGTTATTAACACAACGGCCTGTGCAATAAACGACTCACCGACGATCGTCACGTCCATGAACACCACTGTGGAAATTGTAACGAATGAGAACTTAGAATGTCCCGGGGTCCTCTGCTTTTGGAATATCGATATCCCTGAAACGACTTACGTTATTGTAACCATTAATCGGCTGGCGTTGGAAAAGGACTGCGGCAACAGCACCCAATTCCTGGAATTCCGCGTCGAAAGTGCCGTCAGAGTCCCACGATTCTTCGACATGTCAGTGCTGAGAAACAGAAGCGTGACCTTCATCTCCTTTTCCTCCGTCTCCTTCCGCTTCTGGGGTCACAACCTTCATCTTACTTCCGCCATAACGTTGCATTTTCGTTTTCAACATGATAAACCAGTAGAGGACCTGCCAGTGGTGCGACTAACAGACACAGTCAGATACGTGACGTCGCCAGGGTTCAACGGACTGGATCGATTCTACCCCAGTCTTTACCGAGGCGTATTGCATGTGGATATTTCGGAGGACGAGTGCGTGTTCATCAGCTTTACTCACTTTCTTTTGGAGGAACATGACGACTGTATATACGATTACGTGGACTTTACTGCGACGGCGCCCAGCCACACGTGGAGAAAGTGTGGACAGCAAGACATACCATCACAGGTGTACCGCTCCTCTATAAGCCTCTTCTTCCGTGCTGACAGCTCCACTGAGAGAACAGGGTTCAAGATGATGTACGCCATCCTTCCCAGGTCCCAAGAGCCCCAGCAGCTGTCGGAAAACCTGTACAACTGCTCCGTTCCCCATTTCCACAGCTTCAAGCCGCTGCTCAGCTGTAATATGGTGACGGAATGTCAAGGAAACGAAGACGAAGAAGATTGCAGTTACCATAGCGACGAATGTGGAGACGGAGCAGCAGACGCGGGAACCAAATGCTACAGGTTTGCTCAACGTGGCGGAAACCTGAGCTGGAGTGATGCTAATTATCAGTGCGTTAAGAACAACCAGAACCTGATCACTCTGGCAACACCGGAAGAGTTAATAAGATTCAGACAGATCATGGCTTCAGTGAGGAATCCACGAACTATTTACATCGGAGCTCAGCTGGTGGACAGACGCGGTACTGTGCAGACAGAAGCTCTGTACAAACACCTGTGGCAATGGGTCGATGGCAGAACAGCTTTTGTCCTCGGCAGATTTGGTCCGGACTCACCTCCCCAGTGTGCTTATTACGAGTTCGCTACAGGAAATGCTTCTTCTATGGATTGCCGAGACGCGCTTACTGCAGACATAATCTGTGAGTTTGGCAAACAAAACGCACAGTCAGTTGTTGAAAGCGGAGTGAAGCTGGCTAGCAGTATATCCGTTGGTATTAAAGAAGCAGTGTGGAACGTGAGCGTGGTTCAGTGTCTGCCAGGTCACGTGACAAGGGACTTCCTGTCATGTGACGCACTTACTCAGTGCGGTGCAAAAGAATCCATGACGTCATGTCACTCAGGAAACGTCACTATAGCCATGTTTGTTTGTGAACGTACCCATGAAGCTGTGGACTACACTCTGCTGTGTGACCATATTCAGCACTGCGAGGACAATACGGATGAGAGTTTCTGTCGCTTTTCTCCTTGTTCCATTTCTGAGTTTCGATGCCAAAACGGACAATGCATTGCTGGGGAACAATTTTGTGATGGAAAAACGGACTGTTACGGCGGTTCGGATGAAATCTGTGTAAGAAACCAAGAATATCTGGAACTGACCACTATGCCACCAGCAGTACTCGACGTGGATGACATAGGAATGCCTTTCCTCTCGCAGTTGACTGATTCAGATGAATGTCCAGTGACCCACTTTCAATGCTCCCAAGGATACTGCCTGCCCATCTATCTCCGCTGCAATGGTGTGGATGATTGTCCGAACCGTGAGGATGAGGCATCATGTGAGAGCTACACGTGTTCCGGTTTCTACCGCTGTCGAGGGTCCAAAGCATGTCTGCATGCTGACCACGTGTGTGACGGCTTGTTCCAGTGCCCTCAGTTTGATGACGAGTTGTTGTGTGAGAAACTGACCTGCCCTGACGTGTGTCACTGCCAGGGTCTGGCCTTTGTCTGCACTGCCAACTTCTCAGCCAGCTCCTACCCTGCTCTTCGCTACCTGGACGCCAGTGGTTCTGGTATGGCACCCAGTGACTTGACTCACAACCTCTTCCTGATATATCTTCGTCTGTCCGACTGCCGCATTAAAACACAACCGACTTTAGAGCTTCCTAATCTGAGGCATTTAGATTTAAGTGAGAATGAACTAACACACATCTACATGGAGTATTTTGATTCTGTCAAGAACCTACGAGTTCTGGTGTTGTCCGGTAACCCCTTGTCATCGATAACAAAGACCGTGTTGCCGGGTCCAGGCACGTTGATGCTTGAGACTATCAACTTATCGGGTATCATTGTTGATGTGTTCAACGGAAGTGCACTGGCTGGCTGCCCAAACCTCAAGACATTTAACATTTCGCGCAGCAAACTGACGACAATAGATGACGAAGGTTTCAGCTCCACGCCGCTGCTGGAGAACTTGGACGTGAGCGGTTCCCCGTTGAAGGACTTCCCTACTGACCTGCTGAAACATTTAGCCTATCTGAAGGTGGTGCATGCTGACAACTACAAGTTGTGTTGTGAAGCCATGCTTCCTGAACACTTCAACCTGGACAACTGTCACGCCAAGCAAGACCTGGTGGCGTCGTGTGAAGACCTTCTCAAGTCCAACGTGTACCGCGCATTCCTGTGGATCTTTGCTTTACTGTCCATTGTTGGCAACGTGGGCAGCTTTGTGGCCAGACTTTACCTCAGCAACAACGGCGTAGGTCTCGGTAGCTTCAATATCTTTGTCACCAATCTGTCCATTGCAGACTTCTTCATGGGGGTCTACCTGGCAATTGTAGGGGTGGCTGATCAGATCTACCGGGGGAAATACCTCTGGTCTGGCGACCAGTGGAAGAAAAGTACGGTCTGTAAGATCGCTGGCTTTCTGTGTCTGATGTCCAGTGAGGTGTCGGCCTTCATCATCTGCCTCATCACTCTGGATCGCTTCCTCGTCCTGCGCTTTCCTTTAAGCAGCCTCCACTTCAGTGGCAGCTCCGCGCTGATAGCCTGTGCAATTATCTGGGCAATAGGAATTGCCTTGGCAACAGTCCCTCTCTTCCCTATGGTGTCACACTGGGACTTCTACAGTCAGACCGGCATTTGCATCCCACTGCCATTTACCTCCAGTGAGAGTTTCCAAGGTTACCACTACTCCTTCAGCGTGATGATCATTCTGAACTTCGTGCTGTTCCTGCTGATCGCTGTGGGCCAGGTGATCATCTACTGGTCTGTGCGCTCCAACTCCATATCCTCGTCCAAGAAAACGGGGTCCAGAGACGCTACCATCGCGCGCCGCCTGACCACCATTGTTGTGTCCGACTTCCTGTGCTGGTTCCCTATCGGCTTGCTGGGTGTGCTGGCTTCCACAGGAACTCCCATCCGTGGCGAGCTCAACGTCGCTGTGGCCGCCTTCGTCTTGCCCTTTAACTCCGCGCTGAACCCCTTCCTCTACACCTTCAACGTGCTGATGGAGAAACGCCAGAAAGCACAGGAGGCGTATTTGCTGAAGCGCCTGGAATCTAGAATGTATACAGAGCAAACACGCACTGATGCTGCGCTAACCGCCTCATTGCCTGTCAACAGATCCACTGCTATGGAACTGATCAAAACTTGGCTGAACGAGCGAGTCCTCACCAAGAAAGACATAATGCTATGTTCTGCAGCATCGGGGCAGCCAGTAAATGATGTACCTCACTGAGCTGTCTCTCACAAAGAGTTTTGTCGCTCTCATCTTTAAGCCCGTTCTTAACTGGGCGAACTGTTTGTTCGCCGATCATACTCCGGACAGTTCGACAACTATGATTCGTTTCTTAATTGAACATTTAGTTCGCTGAACAGGGTTCGGACAGTTCGACGAACTACGCTTCGTTCTTAACTGGTTTACAATGAGATGCAAGCTTCGGCCCGAACATACGTGATAATCGCAGCAGACAGCATGATCCAGAATATCGGCTAAGGTCAAGTCAATATACTTTAATCATCCCTCACAGGGTAATTCAACTAACTACTATATTATTTTGGATCTCAGAGACAAGGCAGTGCCTCAACAATTAGGTCAATTCCTTCCGAAGCGAGTGAAGTATCGACACCGTCATGCATTTTCTTTCTTCCTCATCTACAGGGGAACCCTTTGCTTTCAACCAGTCAAGGCAATGTTCGCCGAACTCGGCGAATATTCCCAGAACTTGTTGAGCGAAGCTTTTTGGACCCCGAATATAGCTTCGTCGTAGTTCGACGAATATTCCCAACTAGGTTCGCGAAGCAAAGGTTCGCCCAGTTAAGAACCAACTAGGTTCGACGAATAACCCGACCTATGTTCGGGAAGTATAATTAATGTTCGGCCAATTAAGAACGGGCTTGAGAAGATACTGACTGAAATATTCCGACAGTCGTACAGAATCAGTCCTACGCACAGGCTTCGCGAGTTGATAATGAAGCTGAACAATAATAATCATGTGAGCAAGTGCGCTTTGCACAGTTTTTACGGTAATCCCGCCCCGGTTATCAGATCCAAACAATTTTATTACTCTACCGCTAGTAACCTGGGAACGGAGCAGACGACGCTTTCGTTTTGAAGCACTGCGCATAGCGTAGGCCTAACATCTCACGGCTTCACACAGCCAACCGGTCAATAGCCGGTGCGCGCCAGATTCAGTTTTTTTTTTTTTTCTCTTTTTTTCTTTACATTTTTGATTGCTTGTTGTTTATTTACCTACTCCTTTTTATGCACCGAGCCATGTGTAATATAATTTGGCATCTTAGAATATGTACATGTTGTTTATTTAAACGCAAGATCGAGCTAAATCATTAGCCGATGACTCGCTGTTGTTGTTGTTTATTATTAATGTCGTCGGATGTCATCTGACATAACAGGGATAAGATATCGGAAGCTCTTAACCATCTAAAGTTGATAAAATCGGTTTGACTATGTAGCGAATTACTTTTAGAAAAAATCTCTCACATAGAATCTACTATGTATTTACTCGGGTCTTGTGGTATTTTCGGGAATGAGTTTCAAAACATATTATAGATATTTCATTTATTTACAAGTCTGCTCGGTTTACAAACGGATTAAATATATATATATTTACAGATTGATCGGTTAAAACATTGTCTGAAATAGAAACATGCAAACAATAGACATGCAGCCTGTATTCTTGTCATGCATTTATTTATACATAATTCATTATGAAGGTGAAGTCATTGTTAAGTTAGAGTTAAAAGCCCCAACTCCGAGCTGTTCTTTTTCTAGCCGCCAAGTGCAAGGCGCGGCCTTCTCCGTTTAGTAGTGAACTGTTGTTTTGACTCGATTAAAATAATTCTGTGTCGATCAATACTTTACAATATATTTTGATTAACTGACTTCATTTTTAGGCCGAAATTAAGTACTGTATTCTGTAGAGGTTAAGTTTTATTAATAGACTACTTGATATCAGTGATACTGCGATAAGATAACGTGCCCCGGGCGAAAGGCCACGCCGATTGGTTTGTTGCTGGTCTTTGAGTATGTCTTACTTCTCACACAGAACGCTGTATTATAATTGTTCTGTACCATTTTAACCGTCGGAGCGTGTATTTTATTCTGATGTCAGTTTTATCTACATTAATATTGTGTACACTGTGTTAGCTGTGATTTAGTTGTATGAATCTGTTTATAGACAGGCACAAGTCACGTTTGCTGTAAATCAGATAGGTCATGTTTGTACATTTTGTTTACATGAACATGGTTTAAAAAATTGTAACTTTAGCTTTTTTATTTTATGTTTTTCGTGAGTTAATTAGAGTAGTCATTGTTGAGAAAATTGTACGGGCCGAGGAAAGACAAATGTCCAGAGGGCCGATCTGATTGTAGCGAGAGCGTGTTTTCCTTGCGGCCCACGCCGCACTGTTATCTGAGCACTGTTATCTGAGTGTGCGAGTGAGCATTGTGGGGTTCAGAGGTCAGGAGCTGTGTGAAAGTCGAGGTGGCCGTCCTGGGCTCCCAGGACAAATAAGCCTTACGGTTTCTGTGGACGTAAAGCAACATTGAATGATGCTTAACCATTGGTCACAGTTTGTCCCTAAAATTCGACCTGTTCTCACGAAAGGAGTCTTAACTTAAAATTTGGCAGCTTGAGATATCTGCATGTCTCAAATCTGCAAGTTTTGCTTGTTATTTTGATACTTAAATAACATTTCTACTCCAAAACATGTAGATGTGATTTGTTTTCAAGGTTGCATGTGTGGCGGAGGCCATTTTGAAAAAATCTGATAGAAAATTTTCATTGTGCATTTAGTAGCATTGAGTAGCAACATGAGCTTGAAATGTACTAATCTTTACCAATTTTGGCACAGGAACATATCAAAAATTGGGGCACCTGAACATTTGATATTTCAAGACGAGTTAACTTTTAATATATTTTGTTAATGTTTTTAATCCGATGCTCACGGTTTAAAAATGAGCAAAACTGATGCCAGTTAGGGTTAATAAAACGCGTTTTAAAGATATTTATTCAACCTTTCAGAGCATATCAATGCAAACAGACCAAAGTTTAATGCTTATAGACTATATCTCGCAAAGATCTGACAACACCGACATCCGAGGACATGAAGCTCTACATCATTATCAGCAGCATTTTGGGGATGCTGTAAAAAAAAAAAATCTGATGTAAAATAAATCCTGATTGCCTTACGCCTGCTGTGGTCTCCCTTTTTGACTGATTGTGTTGCCTGTATTCTACCACTCCACACCATCACAACAACAATTATTATTATTATGACTGAAAACAACAGCAACAGTAACAGTGTACTCTTGAATGTGGTATTTTTTCGAAATTGGAGCACATAGCCCATTACCAGGCAAAGAACAAAACACAATCAAACAAACTTCCGCGAGCACGCACGCGTGCACACACACACACACACACACACACACACACACACACACACACACACACACACACACACACACACAAACTCACAAACACATACATACATACAAGCAAACACGCACGCACGCACGCACACACACACACACACACACACACACACACAAACTTACGCCCGCACGCACGCACGCACGCACTCACGCACACACATACACAGAGGCAATATCACAGCTTGAAGAGGTGCGAGATGCAAAGATGATTTCAAAGCTGTGAGTGTGTTTGATGAGCCAGTGCTGCAAGGGAGACTACTGCAGACAGACCATGCAGCTGAAGACGTTCTACAGTGAGACTGGCATCTGCATCCCACCACCATTGACCTCCAGTGAGAGTTTGCAAGGTTACCACCACTCCTTCAGCATGATGATCATTCTCAGCTTCGTGCTGTTCCTGCTGATCGCTGTGGGCCAGGCGTTCATCTACTGGTCTGTGCGCTCCAGAAAACAATCAGCTAGGAAGAATTATTCCGAAGAGATCACCTGTATGTAGTAGTTAAGACTATAGAGTCGGATAAACAGTTAGTTAGCTCTCGCTGTCAAACCTTGCAGTGTATTCGCAGACTCGAGACAGCGCAGCAGGAGACGTGGAATACAGTTGGTGACCACTGCTCACCCGGGAAGACCTTGATGTGCACTCAGAGACTCGTGGTGTAGCAACAGGAGACGTGCTAACAGTTGGTGAATATTACTCACCGGGGTAGACCTTCCAGGGTAGTCACAGACTCGTGGTAAAGCAACAGGAGACTTGCCAACAGTTTGTGAACACCACTCACCCGGGTAGACTTTCCAAGGTACTGACATACACGTTCTAGAGCATGATGAGCCGTGCTACCAGTTTGTGAACACTACTCACCCGGGCAGACTTTTTCAGTGCACTCATAGACTAATGGTAGCTAAAACGTAACTAAAACGTTACTAGTCCATGGTCCAGGTATCGAGCCCTCCACTCCCCATTGGAGACAATGACTTTTGCATTGCAGACAATGATTTTTGGATAGCTCTGTATGTGCCAGCTTAGAGCAACTAAGTTTTCCCGTGCGATCTTAGCGTGACAGTACTTACTCTAAGACGTGTTTCATATCCAGGTGTTTTTCGACAGGTATCGGTGTGGACCAAGACGGTGGATGTTTACTGCGGCCACGTGCATCTATACACTACACTCTGATGGGAGGGAGGGGGAGGGGTATACGCGTGCACACACACACACACACACACACACACACACACACACACACACACACACACACACACAAGTGGTCCAACCAC
>OY757558.1:11949650-11992150 GCA_963584105.1 Alviniconcha strummeri
GATATGATTTAAAAAATGGTAGAGAACTTGAGTTTTTAAGATAAATGGCGACCTTCTTCAACAGAATATCGTGATCGACCAGGTCGAAAGCCTTCTTTAGGTCTAGGAATACTACTCCAGACACCTCAGATTTATTCATGGCTGTTAGCCAAGAATTTGTGAGACGTGCCAATGCAGTGTTGCAGGAGTATTTACGTCTAAATCCAGACTGAAAGGGGTGAAGGAGTTGCCGCTTTTCTAAGTAATCATTTAAATAAATGTGCACATGCTTTTCGAGAAGGTTTGACAAAACAGACAGAAGTGATATTGGTCTGTAATTGGTTGGATTTGTTTTATCCGTAGATTTTGGAAGCGGAACCATTTTGGCTTTTTCAAGCTCAGATGGAAAAACGTTTTTCTCAATGCATAAGTTAAAAACATATGTAAGCGAGTCTATTATGTATGGCAATGACAATTTTAGTAGCTCGTTGCTTATACCATTCAGACCAGACGATTTTTTTCCCAGCCTCTATATATATTTGCCTAGTTCCGAAACGGAGAGATATGGGATAATAAATGGGTCTTGTCCGCTAGTTTTTATTTTGCAGAAATCATGTAGAGGTTTTGAGCACTCATATACATTTGTTCTTTGTTCTATTATCATTCTGACACAGACAGGAAATGATTATTGAAAACATTTACAGTTAGATTCTTCGGGATGTCGGCAGAAGTAGAACGATGTCCTTTCGTAAACACATTTAGAGCACGCCACACAGATGTTATATTGTTATCACGCTCTATGAGCTTTTGGAAGTATTCTGGGTTTTTTGTTTGTTTGTTGTTGTTGTTGTTGTTCTCTCTCTCTCTCTCTCTCTCTCTCTCTCTCTCTCTCTCTCTCTCTCTCTCTCTCTCAAGATTTTTACTTTATTTCTTAATTTCTTGTATTCAGGGAAACAAATTCTCTCTCTTTAGTTTGTCTCTCTCTGCCATTGTTTCCTTGATGTCTTTTATTAAGCCATGGTGGTAACTTTGAATGTTTTACCCGCTTGCGCTTTAAAGGTGTATGTCTATTGACAACAGTGAGATAGACACTGTACCATGTCGCCAAGGCTTTACTGGGATCAGTACAGTTCAGGACTTCAGTGAACGGGGCCCAGTGCAGGTCACTGAAAAAGGCAGCCTTAATCGATCTTGAACAGTAGATGGGACAATGGTCACTTATGCTCAGGTCAGGTACACTGACCTCGGTGATTACGTCTGGGTTGTTTGTATATATATATATGGTCAATAAGAGTGGCAGACATCGGTGTAATTCTAGTAGGTGATTTCACAAGCTGGATTAAGCCTAGCAGTGTTATAGTAGAGTCCCAGGAAGAGTGTGGCTTTAGTAAATCAATATTAAAATCTAGTACAAGACTATCAGCATGGGGTTTAACAGTATGGATGTTATCTATTATTTGTACAAAGTTGTCAAACCATTCATAAGAAGCAGAAGGGTTTCTGTATAAAAAACAAACAAACAAAAACCACAAATATATTAGGAGCGTTCGTATTTGGTTTCAGTTCAAGCCAAATGCATTCAACAAGGTCACTTTCAAGGTCTTGACGCCTGTGGGTAATGTCAGCAATAGAGTTGTGTATGTATACTGCAGTACCAGTCTGTTCAATAACAATTGAATCTTTTCTCGAGACACAATAATTTGGAATTTTAATATCCTGGTCAGAAATTCTCGAGTCCAGTCGTGACTCTGTGATACCAAAATTGTTATAGTTGGGCGTTGACTGGCTAAGGAATACACACAGATCAGGAACCTTGTTATACAGATGGTACACATTCTGAAAGTAGAAAACAATAACACTCCAAAAAAGTATATTTACACATAGAGAGCGCAAAACCAAAATTCAACAGAATCGTCAAATTAACGAAAACAAAACACGGAAAGGGGCAGCAAAAGACAACAGAACAAACACATTCGTAAAATGAACTTCCGCGATAATTTACGCAAACAAAAAGGTCCAGCTGACTAGATCCGTTATTATTACGCAGTAACCAAGTATTGTAATAAATGTTGGACGTCGCAGTTACGCTTGTATACCTTGTTAGAGCGGGAACAGTAACACTGTTATACCTTTTCAGAAGGGAAACAATGAGCTTCAAATAAGCCTGGAGGACGCTACGCTACAAAGATCATCATTTACTGAGACTGGGATCGGGGCTGCTGGACATAGCTATGATGCGGAGGCCATGGGTTGTAGGGGTTGAAGTGCCAGGGGAAGGGATAGGGGAAGGGAGGCATGGGCGGGCCGCCGGAGTGGTGCCACTGGAATGGTGGGGTCCCCTGGGCGGCGTCATGCAGTGATGATCGTCATAAAGGCCATGATGGCGCAGCTGCGACCCCCGGTTCTTGTCGCTAGCAGGGTGCCGCGGCCATCGGTCCTGTGGGCGGCCACTGGGTGGTGGCTCATGTGGCGGCAGGCCTCCAGCAAGCGGAGGCCACTGGGCAGTGTTATATCTTTATGTGGGCGTACATATCAAACCAAAACAGCTATGTGGGGAGACATGTTTTATTCAGCAACAATCACCCTTGTTCCACCAGTAACATTAGTATTACATGGGTTAATTCCCTTGCATTCTCTATATAACATACATGTGTTGCTTCACAATATATATGACATCCCCTTTCTTTTGAGCAAATACCTTTGATCCAAATTTACCAAATAAACCATACACTTATCAAAACAATAAACTTACAACTGTTTCTTTCACCATGAAAAACTTTAAGGCTTTTCACTATGATCCATTCACACAACAATAATTATTCTGTTTGTTTCTTACATCTGTTAACAATTCTGTTGACTTAAACTTATTGCTGCACATTTTAATAAACTGAATAATTTGAAACTTGTTGATTTCAATATTCATAACTTTAAATGTTCATATACTATATAAAAACACTTCTAAACAATTAAAATATAAAATCACATCATATAACTATCCTTATAGGAGTTCTTGTTTCAGTGTTTGTAAAAAAAAAAAATATCACTTTCAAACACAACTAATTTAAATCAGAACTAAACTTCTTATGCATCTGCAATGTCTTTGCACCATAAACAGTTTTCAGTGTTCACTTTTCTTCAGTGACACACATTACTATTCCTAAACATTCTATCATGTAATGTTTCACAAATGTATGAAAATTCAGTTCTTTCAAACTTATCCGTCTCTGTAGTGTAAAACACAATCACTTTGATCAACTACGCAATTATTAATTTACAGGAAAATAATACTGATCAAACAGCACTTCACTGTCCTACTTCAGTTCTTCATCACAATCACTAGACAACTGGTCACACGTGCATGATTATGGTAGACCTTATGCGTCATCATCACGAAACCTAGCTGGAATTTTGACAACTCTGCCTGATCTGGTTTTCACCACATTTTCTTTTCTGACCATTTGGCTGTTGTCATCTGATTGTGATGGAGTCTGACCACTTGTTTGATTAGCCACACATTCTGTTTCACTCTGTGATGGAACAGTCACTGGCAAATCACTGTCTCTTGAGGCAACCTCTGCGGGCCTCAGCATCCTCCTGTTTCTTCTGTACTGTTTACGCTCATCTCTGACTACATAGGATCTGGGAGTCGAGTGAGGAGTCACTACTTCAGCTCTCTTCCAGGTGTCCCCGAACTTCATCATGACTGGATCACCGGCTCGAAATGTCGACAGGTTTTCGCTTGCCTTCTTGTCGAAGTAGAATTTCTGCTTTTGCTGACAAGAGACCATTTCAGCGTGACGCTCCTTGGAATTGCCATGTCCTGGTTGTAGGAGTTTGGATGTTGTCGGTAACGTTGTCTTCAGCCGTCTGCCCAAGAACAGTTGAGCAGGAGAGAATCCAGTGTCTAGAGGACTGTTTCTGTAGTCAAGTAGTGCTTTGTAAGGATCTTTCGCCTTCACCAGTAAGCGTTTGACAGTTTGTACAGTTCTTTCTGCTTGCCCGTTTGCTTGTGGGTGGTAAGGACTGGATGTTGTGTGTTTGATATCGTAGTCCTTCATGAACTGAGCAAATTCCTCACAAGCAAACTGAGGTCCGTTGTCAGATATCAGCTCATCGGGAATTCCATACCTGGAGATCTGACTCTTCATGTATGAAATAACGTTCTTGGCTGACAGATTGTCCAGTTTGGAGATTTCTGGCCACTTTGAGAAGTAGTCCACTATGAGTAGATAATGTTGGTTGTTGAACTCAAAAAGATCCGCTCCGACCTTCGCCCAAGGTCGTTCTGGAATCTCCACTGGAATCAGTGGCTCCTTTGCCTTTGCTCTCGAGTGTTCTGCACACAATGCGCAGGCTGCCACAGTCTCTTCTATGCGTGCAGACATCCCTGGCCAGAACAAGACTTGCCTTGCTCTATTCTTGCACTTGACAATGCCCAGGTGTGTCTCATGGATCTTCTCCAACATCTCCGACTGAAGTGTTTTGGGTACTATGATCTTATCTCCCTTGAACAGCAAACCGTCCAGACAGGTGAGTTCATCTCTGTAAGACCAGTACTGTCTGACAGCTGGAGATACATCTTCTCTGTTGTCAGGCCATCCTTTGAGAATCACACTGCTCAGGGCTTTCAGTTCCAAGTCTTTTGCCGTTTCTCGTTGGAACTGTGCGTACTTTTCTGGTGAGATGGGTAAATACGACTTGGGGTTGATTGCATTTATCTCTGTCTCTGAGACCAGTTGCTCTTTTGTTTCTTGGAGGTACGATCGACTCAGAGTGTTAGCGACGTACAAGTACTTTCCTGGCTTGTAGGTCACTTGCAGGTCATACTTCTGTAGTTGCAGCAGAAAGCGTTGGAGTCTCGCTGGCGCTTGATGTAGCGGCTTGTTGAAGATTGACTGTAGGGGTCTGTGGTCTGTTTCTACCTCTACAGTTCGACCATACACAAACTGATGGAACTTTTCGCACCCGAAAACGACTGCCAGTGTCTCTTTTTCAATTTGTGCGTAGTTCTGCTGCGTTTTGGTCAGTGCACGTGAGGCGTATGCTATTGGTTGGCCTTCCTGCATGATGACACAACCAAGACCTGTAGATGACGAGTCTACTGAGAGTGTGAGAGGTAATGTAGGGTCGTAGAACCTGAGTACTGGAGCTTCTGTTGCCAGTTTCTTCAGCTTGTTGAAACTGTTCTCTTCAGTCTCAGTCCACTTCCACTCAACATCCTTCTCTGTCAGTTTTCTGAGAGGAGCACTGATGTCTGCCATGTTGGGCATGAATTTCTTCAGATATTGGATGAATCCGAGAAATGTCATCAGTTCTCTCTGGCTCTGTGGTCGCTTCATGTCTTGAACTGCTCTGATCTTCTCTGGATCTGCTTTCAGACCTTCCCCAGACAATACATGTCCGACATAGGAAATCTGGTTCTGTCGAAACTTGCACTTGCCTTTGTTGAACTTCAGACCACATGCCTTTGCCTTGTCCATGACCTGCTTCAGGCGCATGTCGTGTTCTGCTTGGTCTTTTCCCCACACCACTATGTCATCCATGATAGCTTCACTTCCCTCAATGTCTTCGACCATCTGAGACATCACTCGCTGAAATATTTCGCTTGCCGAGACAATGCCAAATGGAACACGAAGGAAGCGATAACGTCCAAATGGAGTGTTGAATGTGCACAGCTTGGAGCTTTCTTCGTCAAGTTTCAACTGCCAGTAACCTGAAGTTGCATCAAGTTTTGAAAACACCTTTGCTCCCGGCATGTTCTGTACGACTTCTTCAATCGTCTTCATGGGGAAATGTTCTCGTTTGATCGCTTTGTTCAAGTCTCTTGGGTCTAAGCAGATTCTCAGTTTCTTGGGTGTTTCTACAATGACCATGCTGTTCACCCAGTCTGTTGGCTCTTCTTGCTTCTTGATCACACCATCATTCTCCATCCTCTGGAGTTCTTCCTTGACACGATCATGGAGTGCTACTGGTACCTTTCTTGGAGCATGTACCACTGGTAGAACACTTGGGTCGAGCTTGATTTTGTATTCTCCAGGAAGACAACCTAATCCCTTGAATGAGTCTGCATACTCTTCTGTGATATCAACACCAACTGAACAAAGTCTCTCAATGAGTCCTAGTCTCTGGCACGCCTCAACACCTAGGATTGCTGTGCTGTCCATTTCTGTTACGAAAAATTGGACATTGTGTTGTACATTCTTGCAAACACATGTGAGGTTTGTTGTCCCTAGTGTCTTGATGTGATGTCCAGAATATGATGTTAGTCTTGCTCTTGACTTTGTCATCTTCTTGTCACTGACTCGACTCAGTGTTTTGAATACTCTGTGCGAAATGATATTGCACTTAGCACCGGTGTCTAGCTGAAAGTTCACTTTGACCCCTTCAACCTCTATGGTTTTGTACCAGCCTGTGTTCACAGCACTGATGTCTTTCTGATTTATTGTCCCAACAAAGTATTCTGTGTCTGAGCTATCAGAGTCATCAACTGTGTTCACTCTTTGTTTGTGTGAGTGATTGGTCACTTTCTTCTTTTTCCTACACATCTTCTCGAAGTGATTTTTTGCGTTACACTTCCGGCAGACTTTACCCATTGCTGGACAGGGAGCATCACCATGTTGCCTACCACATCTACCACATGAATGTGTAGCTGCACTGGACTTTGAGTCTTTGTGTCTCCAGTTCTTCTTCTTCACTGCATGTACACCTTGTTCAGTTTCATCTGTCATTTCTTTGAGTTGCTGAACTGAAACTTCGTCCACTCTAGCTACCTCTATGGCTCTTTCTAGAGTTAAATCTGAACCAATGTCAATGAGCTTCTCACGCACTTTGGCGGATTTTGTGCCAAACACGATTCTGTCTCGCACAATGTCATCTTCTGCTTGTCCATACTCACAGTCTTTCACCAGCAGTTTTAATGCGGTCACGAACTGTTGGACAGTCTCACCTGGTTCTTGAATCTTGCTGTGCAGTTTGTATCTTGCAAAAATTGGGTTTGACTTGGGTTGTACGTAGGCCTGGAATCTATCATAGTATTCTTGCAGGACTTTCTGTTGTGCCTCAGTCATGTCCCATGTGGAAAATATTCTTCTTCCTTTCTCGCCTACCCACAGCATCAAATAACAGCATCGCTCTTCTTCGTTCTTCGCCCTCAATGGACCTTTGAACATGAACTCTACATGCTGTCTAAAGGCTTTCCATTCTCCCACCAGATCAGCACTATCCCAATTAAATTTAGGATTACTTGACGCAGTATCCATTTTACTGTCCATCTGTGTACTTATCTGGCTTCATATGGGTCCTGTTCATCAGGATGCTTCTGGATTGAAACACATCCCACTTCTGACACCATGTTATATCTTTATGTGGGCGTACATATCAAACCAAAACAGCCATGTGGGGAGACATGTTTTATTCAGCAACAATCACCCTTGTTCCACCAGTAACATTAGTATTACATGGGTTAATTCCCTTGCATTCTCTATATAACATACATGTGTTGCTTCACAATATATATGACAGGCAGGTGGGGGCCACTGTATGGTGGCTCGAGGCGTGAACCGTCATGCGAACCGCGGGTCACAGCAGCACCACCGTCCGGCAATGACGGGCCGCCTGGGTGTCGCCGGTGGATAGCAGCTGTGCCAGTGGACGATTTCGTGCGGTTGGTATCGACACGGTAGTGAGGCTGATGTGACTGGTGGCCATCTTTGTGGTTGACTTTGTGGCTGTCCTTGTGGGGATCTTGCGTTCGTCATGAGGCTGACTGCAGTTTTCAGAAAGCAGCATCACAAGCACTTTTAACGTTATTTCAACCAGGTCGTTTCTGGCGTGTTTGCTTTGTGTGTGGCAATTGCCTCTGGCTACGAGGAAGGAAGGAAATTATTCTCTTCAGAAGGATCGCCAGTCCTCTTTGGTTTAGATGTACCACATCGGAGAAGAGCTGCTTCAGCTTATGTCGGGGTTGCTTCACGCTGAAGTTGGGCTCCAGCAGATATACAAAGCCACAGGAAGAGCGCATGCTGCTTAGCATTTGGTTGGTGTCTTCTATGGCTTGTGTATATCCACTGTTTAGAAGGAGAATGGAGGTGAAGGCTATGGCAGCTTTGGGGAAGACCCTCACCAGCTGCTTGGCTAGCGCTCGGAAGCTGACAGTGACCAGCTGCTTGTCATATTTAGTGTCCGAGCAGTCGTTGGTGCCAGTGTGGACAATAACATGACTGGTGTCCTCTCGAGGTGACTGGTTGGTCAGGCTAGCTGAGAAATCACCGGCTGTAGCTCCCCCAACCGTCCTGACATGGATTTTACCGTTTTGGTCCAGCCTTCGTCTGTCCACATTGCGCAGATTGGAGTCACCAATCAGGAGGGCAGCTAGGCTGCCTTCCTTAGGGAGTCGCAATGAAGGGGGAACCTGTCTGGATCTGTTCACTCGGATGTCACGTATGGTGCTGTCGGCAGACCTATCAGCCGCTGTTTCGTTTGTAGACAGCTGCTTTGGTTGTTCCGAGTTGAGGGTGGAAGAGTCAGTGGTCGTGTCAGTGGTGGTGGAGAGAAGGGATGTACTTTTATCGGTACTTTTATCGGTCCGAGGGGTTTGTGGCATCGACAGAAGGCCTGTTTCGGTCTGTCCATCCATCTTCTGTGCATTAGGGGAACGGCCTGATGTGGTGTGGCACTGCATTCCGGCGGAAAAGGAGGAAATACGCTAGAAGCGGTACGATACACCTACACAGGTCACGTATGCATGGCAGACAAGTAGCAGCGCATGGCGCCCATCGTGAAAGGCCGGGTTATACAACACGAGAAAAGGCACTAAAAGTGAATTGTTCCTAATATGCTTTTAGCATCTGAGGACATTAAGCAAAAACAGAACGAACGAACGGAGAACTAAAAGTGACACGTACAGTTAGTTAACAGGGCCTTGTGTTCGCAACTAAACGCTTCACAGCCGCTGACCAAGACAACGAGGTATCAGGTCGGATGCGATTATGCCATAGCCGGTTCGGTCAGTGCGTGGGCTTCTAGCCCAAGAACAAAGAATTGTGCGATGAGAAAAATCAAAAATCAAAATCAACAAAATCACTAATAAATTACTCGGTTACCGTTAAAATTCCAAACTAATCAACATTTCGAGAGCGCAAACACTTACATTTTCCAAGATCCATTTTTCAGTCGAATCGCGTCATTGTTTCGCGAGTTATACTCACAAACTGACGGAGCAAGTTCCTTCGCGTGCACGCCGGTCAGAGGGTGCGGAGAGGGAGAGAGAGAGAGAGAGAGAGAGAGAGAGAGAGAGAGAGAGAGAGAGAGAGAGAGAGAGAGAGAGAGAGAGAGAGAGAGATGTATGAGTCTGTGAGTGTGTGTGTGTGTGTGTGTGTGTGTGTGTGTGTGTGTGTGTGTGTGTGTGTGTGTGTGTGTGTGTGTGTTTTAGCGTAGTTATAGTAATTACTTTGTACATTGCTTTATAATTATGTACCTGTTTTAAATTATTGTAACGTGGTTCTGTTTTATAATGGTTGTTTTATTCGCTGTTTCTACAAGTACTTCTTTTATATTAGTGTAATTTATGAAGTGTGTATTATGTGATTGATTGTATACGGTATGTTAATAATTTACATGGTATATAGATTATGTACATGTATGTGAAAAAGAGCGTTAAGCTCGCTCACCGGGGAACAGCGCTACAGACATGTTTTTATATATATTGTTTTTAATTATTGAAAGCTTTGCGGTTTGATTCATCTGTCTTTCTTTGACAACATCATTGATCTTTTTCCGGTGTAGAGGAAATTAAGTTATCCTAGGTGGAAATTTCCTAGACTAAGTACTGGGTTAGTTCAGTGTACCCCTTTTTTCCAAAGTCTGGCTGGGTTCAAATTTCGACAGGTTCAATCAATTGTATTACGCATACGCACTCGCGGTCGGTCTGTTTGTCTGTGTGTGCATGTCTCTCTCTCTCCCCCCCCCCCCCCCCTGCGTCTCTGTCTCTTTCTGTCTGTCTTTCTCTGCCTCTCTGTCTCTGTCTGTCTGTCTGTCTGTCTATCTGTCTGTCTGTCGGTCTGTCGGTCGGTAGGTCGGTCGGTCTCTCTCTCTCTCTCTCTCTCTCTCTCTCTCTCTCTCTCTCTCTCTCTCTCTCTCTCTCTCTCTCTCTCTCTCTCTCTCTCTCTCTCACACACACACACACTACGCACGCACGCAATCACGCACGCACGCACGCACGCACGCACACACACACACACACACACACACACACACACACACACACACACACACAAACACACACATGGTCCAACCACAGCCAGAAACCAGTGCCCCTTTGTCCAGGGGAATTATGTTCCTTCTACACCGTTATCGGCTCTGATCACCCATTGGTCAATACCAGTGTTTTGTTGTCTGCGTCAAAACCAACACCGTCTGCTTGCTGCCTTGGGCTCAGTAGGTTTGTCTGTTCGTTTATTTGAGAGCAGGATTGATCTCTTGTAATATTCGGCTGGATTATAGCCAATGGTCCACAAGTGGTCTATTCAACAAGGCTGCATAATTTCTCACGACTTCAAGCATAAACGTTCACTTGTTTTCCCTGGGCTGCACCTATGTACGCTCATACACCATCCACCTGGCTGTAGTCTGGTTTACACATCTCCTGGTTACACTCTACCAGTAACTGTGTTGTGTCCAGAGCTGTGGTCCAGCTAGGTATTCGTGATTTAGTGACTTGGCTGTAGTCTGGTTTACACATCGTCTGCTTATAAATCTAACTATAACTGTGCTGTGTTCAGAACTGGCATCTAGACTTTGATTCGGATTTGGTGACCAGCCTGTTATCTGGTTTACGCATCGTCCGGTTATAAGCTTCTAAATATAACTGTGCTGTGTTCAGAACTGTGAATTAGATTTTGATTCGGGATTTAGTGACCTGGCTGTAGCCCGGTGTACACATCGTCTGATTATAAACCTTCTGCGAAATAGATTTTGATGTGGGATTGAGTGACCTGGCTGTAATCCGCTTTACACATCGTCTGATTATAAACCTTCTAAGTATAACTCTGCTGTGTCCAGATACTGTCATCCAGATATGTGATCCAGCTGTGTATTCGTGATTCAGTGACCTGGCTGTAGTCTGGTTTACACCTCGTCCGGTTATAAACCTTCTAAGTATAACTGTGATGTGTCCAGAGCTGTGAACTAGATTTTGACTCGGGATTTAGTGACCTGGCTGTAGTCTGGTTTACACATCGTCTGAGTAAAAACCCTATAAGTGTGCTGTGCCCAGATACTGTGATCCAGCTGTGTGATCCAGCTTTGTATTGGTGATTCACTAACTTGGCTGTAGTCTCGTTTACATATCGTGTGATTATAAACCTTCGATGTATAACTGTGCTGTTCCCAGATACTGTGATCCAGCTATGTATTCGTGATTCAGTGACCTGCCTGTAGTCTGGTTTACCCATCGTCTGACTAGAAACCTTCTAAGTATAACTGTGCTGTGTCCAGATATTGTGATCCATCTATGTATCCCTGATTCAGTGACGTAATTGGCTGTAATCCGGTTTACACATCATCTGGTTATAAAACCTCTAACTATAACTGTGCTGTGTCCAGAACTGTATCTAGACTTTAATTCGGTATTCAGTGACTTGGCTGATGCCTGGTCTACAGATCATCTGGTTATAAACTCCCGAACTGTAACTGTGCCCTGTATGGAACTGTGATCCATTTGTTTTAAATAATTTATTTGCTTTCTGTTGTTGTTCTTGTTGTTCTTGCTTTTTTGTGATTTAGTGACTACACATTATCTGGTTATAAACCCTCTAATTATAACTGTGCCCTATATGGAGCTTTGATCCTTTTATTTATTTATTTTTTATTTAGAGACTTGGCTGTATGCTGGCTTACACAATTTCTGTTTATTAAAAAACACTCCAACTGTAACCATACTTCTTTCTTTCTTTTTTTATTTTTAGAACGGCAACTGTGATCCAGCTTTTGATTCGGGATTTTGTGACTTGCATTTTGAACTGGTGCAAAAGACCTTTGAATGCGTGTTTTGTCCGGAGAACTTGATTGAGCCAAAATGGTTGACGGGACGTTTATACCCAAGAAGTAGCTGTCTGATCCAGCATTTGACTTCTGATTGGTTCGACGGGACGTTTAATACCCAAGAAGTAGTTAACTATCTGATCCAGCTTTTGACTTGTGACTGGTTCGACGGGACGTTTAATACACAAGAACTAGCTAACTATCTGATCCACCTTTTGACTTGTGATTTGGTAACTTTGTGTTTTCAACTGGTGCAAAAGACCTTTAAATGTGTGATTTGTATTAAGCTTTGGCCTAAACGGTTGACAGGATGTTAAAATCCAAGAACTAACTACTTGATCCAGCTTTTTACTTGTGATCGGTGACTTTGTGTTTTGAACTGGTGCCGAAGAATGTTGAATGTGTGGTTCGGTCTGAGCGTGAGCCGAAAATGGTTGACAGGACGTTAAAATCCAAGAACTAACTAACTATAACCATCTAAATACTTCTCGGTCAACTACTGACTTTTTACGGAAGCTACATATCCGTATATTTACAGATGTATTTGCATTCTTGGTTACAACACAGTTCTAAACTGCTCAGATTCAGGAGGAGAACAGCAGAGCCGCGACTGATCTTTGAACACTTGAGGTCATTTCGCCAAAGTGCTGACCATGATTAGTTCAAGTGACCAATCCCATGTGTTTTTCAGCATGGCCATCATGCTTCAGAGTCTAATCGCCTTGTTCGCGTTGTCTGCACAAACAGGAGCTGTGACGTCTGCTACTGACAATTCATCGGTGTCAACAAAACTAAACCTTTACAATGCGTTATCAGAATACGTGTTGCCGAAGTTCAGCAACACCATGAGTAGCCTGCGTGTCGATGGAAACACTGGCAGTCGTGTGTCAACAACGGCAGGTGATGTGAACACTATGGCTGTTGACAATGCAGGCGGTTCTGCCGACAGCGATAGCATTCCTACAACTGCAGCCACCTTTGACAGAACCAGGAATGCAGGCAAAGTTGCCGGTGAAAATGTATATGGAAAGACTGTTAACATCACTATGAATGCAGGCAACGTTGCCAGTGAAAATGTATATGAAAAGGCTGGTAACACCACTATCAGTGCAGGCAACGCTACCAGTGGAAGTGTACACGGGTATACCGCTAGCAACACCATGGATGCGGATGCTGTCACCAACGTAATCAATGGGACTGTTTCTGCTGACACTGTCACCAGCGTAATGAATGGGACTGTTTCTGCTGACACTGCAGCCAGCGTAATGAATGGGACTGTTTCTGCTGACACTGTCGCCAGCGAAAGTGTTTCTGGACAGGCCTCAGATTTTCAGACGGTCAGAAGCACGAGAGGTGCTGTAAATTCAGGTCTGGATTTTGGACTCGTCACAGGAGTATCAGAAAACGCTCATTATGAACTCATCACAGGAGCATCAGAAAACACTCATTATGGACTCATCACAGGAGCATCAGAAAACACTGAAGCCACTCAAGCAGTGTCTGGCCCCGTTCACGCTGGAGCAGAAGACGACGAAATGATCACCGAAAGCGTATTTACATCAGCTGCAACCACAACAGGTCCCACCACCGCCTCTCACCTGACCACAACATCCCCCACGTCGCTGACGAAAGACTGTGACGTCATGCTGTGCGAAAAGAATGCCGGGTATTTTGTTATTAACACAACGGCCTGTGCAATAAACGACTCACCGACGATCGTCACGTCCATGAACACCACTGTGGAAATTGTAACGAATGAGAACTTAGAATGTCCCGGGGTCCTCTGCTTTTGGAATATCGATATCCCTGAAACGACTTACGTTATTGTAACCATTAATCGGCTGGCGTTGGAAAAGGACTGCGGCAACAGCACCCAATTCCTGGAATTCCGCGTCGAAAGTGCCGTCAGAGTCCCACGATTCTTCGACATGTCAGTGCTGAGAAACAGAAGCGTGACCTTCATCTCCTTTTCCTCCGTCTCCTTCCGCTTCTGGGGTCACAACCTTCATCTTACTTCCGCCATAACGTTGCATTTTCGTTTTCAACATGATAAACCAGTAGAGGACCTGCCAGTGGTGCGACTAACAGACACAGTCAGATACGTGACGTCGCCAGGGTTCAACGGACTGGATCGATTCTACCCCAGTCTTTACCGAGGCATATTGCATGTGGATATTTCGAAGGACGAGTGCGTGTTCATCAGCTTTACTCACTTTCTTTTGGAGGAGCATGACGACTGTATATACGATTACGTGGACTTTACTGCGACGGCGCCCAGCCAAACGTGGAGAAAGTGTGGACAGCAAGACATACCATCACAGGTGTACCGCTCCTCTATAACCCTCTTCTTCCGCACTGACAGATACATTGAGAGAACAGGGTTCAAGATGATGTATGCCATCCTTCCCAGGTCCCAAGAGCCCCAGCAGCTGTCGGAAAACCTGTACAACTGCTCCGTTCCCCATTTCCACAGCTTCAAGCCGCTGCTCAGCTGTAATATGGTGACGGAATGTCAAGGAAACGAAGACGAAGAAGATTGCAGTTACCATAGCGACGAATGTGGAGACGGAGCAGCAGACGCGGGAACCAAATGCTACAGGTTTGCTCAACGTGGCGGAAACCTGAGCTGGAGTGATGCTAATTATCAGTGCGTTAAGAACAACCAGAACCTGATCACTCTGGCAACACCGGAAGAGTTAATAAGATTCAGACAGATCATGGCTTCAGTGAGGAATCCACGAACTATTTACATCGGAGCTCAGCTGGTGGACAGACGCGGTACTGTGCAGACAGAAGCTCTGTACAAACACCTGTGGCAATGGGTCGATGGCAGAACAGCTTTTGTCCTCGGCAGATTTGGTCCGGACTCACCTCCCCAGTGTGCTTATTACGAGTTCGCTACAGGAAATGCTTCTTCTATGGATTGCCGAGACGCGCTTACTGCAGACATAATCTGTGAGTTTGGCAAACAAAACCCACAGTCAGTTGTTGAAAGCGGAGTGAAGCTGGCTAGCAGTATATCCGTTGGTATTGAAGAAGCAGTGTGGAACGTGAGCGTGGTTCAGTGTCTGCCAGGTCACGTGACAAGGGACTTCCTGTCATGTGACGCACTTACTCAGTGCGGTGCAAAAGAATCCATGACGTCATGTCACTCAGGAAACGTCACTATAGCCATGTTTGTTTGTGAACGTACCCATGAAGCTGTGGACTACACTCTGCTGTGTGACCATATTCAGCACTGCGAGGACAATACGGATGAGAGTTTCTGTCGCTTTTCTCCTTGTTCCATTTCTGAGTTTCGATGCCAAAACGGACAATGCATTGCTGGGGAACAATTTTGTGATGGAAAAACGGACTGTTACGGCGGTTCGGATGAAATCTGTGTAAGAAACCAAGAATATCTGGAACTGACCACTATGCCACCAGCAGTACTCGACGTGGATGACATAGGAATGCCTTTCCTCTCGCAGTTGACTGATTCAGATGAATGTCCAGTGACCCACTTTCAATGCTCCCAAGGATACTGCCTGCCCATCTATCTCCGCTGCAATGGTGTGGATGATTGTCCGAACCGTGAGGATGAGGCATCATGTGAGAGCTACACGTGTTCCGGTTTTTACCGCTGTCGAGGGTCCAAAGTGTGTCTGCATGCTGACCACGTGTGTGACGGCTTGTTCCAGTGCCCTCAGTTTGATGACGAGTTGCTGTGTGAGAAACTGACCTGCCCTGACGTGTGTCACTGCCAGGGTCTGGCCTTTGTCTGCACTGCCAACTTCTCAGCCAGCTCCTACCCTGCTCTTCGCTACCTGGACGCCAGTGGTTCCGGTATGGCACCCAGTGACTTGACTCACAACCTCTTCCTGATATATCTTCGTCTGTCCGACTGCCGCATTAAAACACAACCAACTTTAGAGCTTCCTAATCTGAGGCATTTAGATTTAAGTAAGAATGAACTAACACACATCTACATGGAGTATTTTGTTTCCATGAAGAACCTACGAGTTCTGGTGTTGTCCGGTAACCCCTTGTCATCGATAACAAAGACCGTGTTGCCGGGTCCAGGCACGTTGATGCTTGAGACTATCAACTTATCGGGTATCATTGTTGATGTGTTCAACGGAAGTGCACTGGCTGGCTGCCCAAACCTCAAGACATTTAACATTTCGCGCAGCAAACTGACGACAATAGATGACGAAGGTTTCAGCTCCACGCCGCTGCTGGAGAACTTGGACGTGAGCGGTTCCCCGTTGAAGGACTTCCCTACTGACCTGCTGAAACATTTAGCCTATCTGAAGGTGGTGCATGCTGACAACTACAAGTTGTGTTGTGAAGCCATGCTTCCTGAACACTTCAACCTGGACAACTGTCACGCCAAGCAAGACCTGGTGGCGTCGTGTGAAGACCTTCTCAAGTCCAACGTGTACCGCGCATTCCTGTGGATCTTTGCTTTACTGTCCATTGTTGGCAACGTGGGCAGCTTTGTGGCCAGACTTTACCTCAGCAACAACGGCGTAGGTCTCGGTAGCTTCAATATCTTTGTCACCAATCTGTCCATTGCAGACTTCTTCATGGGGGTCTACCTGGCAATTGTAGGGGTGGCTGATCAGATCTACCGGGGGAAATACCTCTGGTCTGGCGACCAGTGGAAGAAAAGTACGGTCTGTAAGATCGCTGGCTTTCTGTGTCTGATGTCCAGTGAGGTGTCGGCCTTCATCATCTGCCTCATCACTCTGGATCGCTTCCTCGTCCTGCGCTTTCCTTTAAGCAGCCTCCACTTCAGTGGCAGCTCCGCGCTGATAGCCTGTGCAATTATCTGGGCAATAGGAATTGCCTTGGCAACAGTCCCTCTCTTCCCTATGGTGTCACACTGGGACTTCTACAGTCAGACCGGCATTTGCATCCCACTGCCATTTACCTCCAGTGAGAGTTTCCAAGGTTACCACTACTCCTTCAGCGTGATGATCATTCTGAACTTCGTGCTGTTCCTGCTGATCGCTGTGGGCCAGGTGATCATCTACTGGTCTGTGCGCTCCAACTCCATATCCTCGTCCAAGAAAACGGGGTCCAGAGACGCTACCATCGCGCGCCGCCTGACCACCATTGTTGTGTCCGACTTCCTGTGCTGGTTCCCTATCGGCTTGCTGGGTGTGCTGGCTTCCACAGGAACTCCCATCCGTGGCGAGCTCAACGTCGCTGTGGCCGCCTTCGTCTTGCCCTTTAACTCCGCGCTGAACCCCTTCCTCTACACCTTCAACGTGCTGATGGAGAAACGCCAGAAAGCACAGGAGGCGTATTTGCTGAAGCGCCTGGAATCTAGAATGTATACAGAGCAAACACGCACTGATGCTGCGCTAACCGCCTCATTGCCTGTCAACAGATCCACTGCTATGGAACTGATCAAAACTTGGCTGAACGAGCGAGTCCTCACCAAGAAAGACATAATGCTATGTTCTGCAGCATCGGGGCAGCCAGTAAATGATGTACCTCACTGAGCTGTCTCTCACAAAGAGTTTTGTCGCTCTCATCTTTAAGCCCGTTCTTAACTGGGCGAACTGTTTGTTCGCCGATCATACTCCGGACAGTTCGACAACTATGATTCGTTTCTTAATTGAACATTTAGTTCGCTGAACAGGGTTCGGACAGTTCGACGAACTACGCTTCGTTCTTAACTGGTTTACAATGAGATGCAAGCTTCGGCCCGAACATACGTGATAATCGCAGCAGACAGCATGATCCAGAATATCGGCTAAGGTCAAGTCAATATACTTTAATCATCCCTCACAGGGTAATTCAACTAACTACTATATTATTTTGGATCTCAGAGACAAGGCAGTGCCTCAACAATTAGGTCAATTCCTTCCGAAGCGAGTGAAGTATCGACACCGTCATGCATTTTCTTTCTTCCTCATCTACAGGGGAACCCTTTGCTTTCAACCAGTCAAGGCAATGTTCGCCGAACTCGGCGAATATTCCCAGAACTTGTTGAGCGAAGCTTTTTGGACCCCGAATATAGCTTCGTCGTAGTTCGACGAATATTCCCAACTAGGTTCGCGAAGCAAAGGTTCGCCCAGTTAAGAACCAACTAGGTTCGACGAATAACCCGACCTATGTTCGGGAAGTATAATTAATGTTCGGCCAATTAAGAACGGGCTTGAGAGGATACTGACTGAAATATTCCGACAGTCGTACAGAATCAGTCCTACGCACAGGCTTCGCGAGTTGATAATGAAGCTGAACAATAATAATCATGTGAGCAAGTGCGCTTTGCACAGTTTTTACGGTAATCCCGCCCCGGTTATCAGATCCAAACAATTTTATTACTCTACCGCTAGTAACCTGGGAACGGAGCAGACGACGCTTTCGTTTTGAAGCACTGCGCATAGCGTAGGCCTAACATCTCACGGCTTCACACAGCCAACCGGTCAATAGCCGGTGCGCGCCAGATTCAGTTTTTTTTTTTTTCTCTCTTTTTTTCTTTACATTTTTGATTGCTTGTTGTTTATTTACCTACTCCTTTTTATGCACCGAGCCATGTGTAATAGAATTTGGCATCTTAGAATATGTACATGTTGTTTATTTAAACGCAAGATCGAGCTAAATCATTAGCCGATGACTCGCTGTTGTTGTTGTTTATTATTAATGTCGTCGGATGTCATCTGACATAACAGGGATAAGATATCGGAAGCTCTTAACCATCTAAAGTTGATAAAATCGGTTTGACTATGTAGCGAATTACTTTTAGAAAAAATCTCTCACATAGAATCTACTATGTATTTACTCGGGTCTTGTGGTATTTTCGGGAATGAGTTTCAAAACATATTATAGATATTTCATTTATTTACAAGTCTGCTCGGTTTACAAACGGATTAAATATATATATATATTTACAGATTGATCGGTTAAAACATTGTCTGAAATAGAAACATGCAAACAATAGACATGCAGCCTGTATTCTTGTCATGCATTTATTTATACATAATTCATTATGAAGGTGAAGTCATTGTTAAGTTAGAGTTAAAAGCCCCAACTCCGAGCTGTTCTTTTTCTAGCCGCCAAGTGCAAGGCGCGGCCTTCTCCGTTTAGTAGTGAACTGTTGTTTTGACTCGATTAAAATAATTCTGTGTCGATCAATACTTTACAATATATTTTGATTAACTGACTTCATTTTTAGGCCGAAATTAAGTACTGTATTCTGTAGAGGTTAAGTTTTATTAATAGACTACTTGATATCAGTGATACTGCGATAAGATAACGTGCCCCGGGCGAAAGGCCACGCCGATTGGTTTGTTGCTGGTCTTTGAGTATGTCTTACTTCTCACACAGAACGCTGTATTATAATTGTTCTGTACCATTTTAACCGTCGGAGCGTGTATTTTATTCTGATGTCAGTTTTATCTACATTAATATTGTGTACACTGTGTTAGCTGTGATTTAGTTGTATGAATCTGTTTATAGACAGGCACAAGTCACGTTTGCTGTAAATCAGATAGGTCATGTTTGTACATTTTGTTTACATGAACATGGTTTAAAAAATTGTAACTTTAGCTTTTTTATTTTATGTTTTTCGTGAGTTAATTAGAGTAGTCATTGTTGAGAAAATTGTACTTGTACGGGCCGAGGAAAGACTAATGTCCAGAGGGCCGATTTGATTGTAGCGAGAGCGTGTTTTCCTTGCGGCCCACGCCGCACTGTTATCTGAGTGTGCGAGTGAGCATTGTGGGGTTCAGAGGTCAGGAGCTGTGTGAAAGTCGAGGTGGCCGTCCTGGGCTCCCAGGACAAATAAGCCTTACGGTTTCTGTGGACGTAAAGCAACACTGAATGATGCTTAACCACTGGTCACAGTTTGTCCCTAATATGTGACCTGTTCTCACGAAAGGAGTCTTAACTTAAAATTTGGCAGCTTGAGATATCTGCATGTCTCAAATCTGCAAGTTTTGCTTGTTATTTTGATACTTAAATAACATTTCTACTCCAAAACATGTAGATGTGATTTGTTTTCAAGGTTGCATGTGTGGCGGAGGCCATTTTGAAAAAAATCTGATAGAAAATTTTCATTGTGCATTTAGTAGCATTGAGTAGCAACATGAGCTTGAAATGTACTAATCTTTACCAATTTTGGCACAGGAACATATCAAAAATTGGGGCACCTGAACATTTGATATTTCAAGACGAGTTAACTTTTAATATATTTTGTTAATGTTTTTAATCCGATGCTCACGGTTTAAAAATGAGCAAAACTGATGCCAGTTAGGGTTAATAAAACGCGTTTTAAAGATATTTATTCAACCTTTCAGAGCATATCAATGCAAACAGACCAAAGTTTAATGCTTATAGACTATATCTCGCAAAGATCTGACAACACCGACATCCGAGGACATGAAGCTCTACATCATTATCAGCAGCATTTTGGGGATGCTGTAAAAAAATTAAAAAAAAAAAAAAAATCTGCTGTAAAATAAATCCTGATTGCCTTACGCCTGCTGTGGTCTCCCTTTTTGACTGATTGTGTTGCCTGTATTCTACCACTCCACACCATCACAACAACAATTATTATTATTATGACTGAAAACAACAGCAACAGTAACAGTGTACTCTTGAATGTGGTATTTTTTCGAAATTGGAGCACATAGCCCATTACCAGGCAAAGAACAAAACACAATCAAACAAACTTCCGCGAGCACGCACGCGTGCACACACACACACACACACACACACACACACACACACACACACACACACACACACAAACTCACAAACACATACATACATACAAGCAAACACGCACGCACGCACGCACGCACGCACGCACACACACACACACACACACACACACAAACTTACGCCCGCACGCACGCACGCACGCATTCACGCACATACATACACAGAGGCAATATCACAGCTTGAAGAGGTGCGAGATGCAAAGATGATTTCAAAGCTGTGAGTGTGTTTGATGAGCCAGTGCTGCAAGGGAGACTACTGCAGACAGACCATGCAGCTGCAGACTTTCTACAGTGAGACTGGCATCTGCATCCCACCGCCATTGACCTCCAGTGAGAGTTTGCAAGGTTACCACCACTCCTTCAGCATGATGATCATTCTCAGCTTCGTGCTGTTCCTGCTGATCGCTGTGGGCCAGGCGTTCATCTACTGGTCTGTGCGCTCCAGAAAACAATCAGCTAGGAAGAATTATTCCGAAGAGATCACCTGTATGTAGTAGTTAAGACTATAGAGTCGGATAAACAGTTAGTTAGCTCTCGCTGTCAAACCTTGCAGTGTATTCGCAGACTCGAGACAGCGCAGCAGGAGACGTGGAATACAGTTGGTGACCACTGCTCACCCGGGAAGACCTTGATGTGCACTCAGAGACTCGTGGTGTAGCAACAGGAGACGTGCTAACAGTTGGTGAATATTACTCACCGGGGTAGACCTTCCAGGGTAGTCACAGACTCGTGGTAAAGCAACAGGAGACTTGCCAACAGTTTGTGAACACCACTCACCCGGGTAGACTTTCCAAGGTACTGACATACACGTTCTAGAGCATGATGAGCCGTGCTACCAGTTTGTGAACACTACTCACCCGGGCAGACTTTTTCAGTGCACTCATAGACTAATGGTAGCTAAAACGTAACTAAAACGTTACTAGTCCATGGTCCAGGTATCGAGCCCTCCACTCCCCATTGGAGACAATGACTTTTGCATTGCAGACAATGATTTTTGGATAGCTCTGTATGTGCCAGCTTAGAGCAACTAAGTTTTCCCGTGCGATCTTAGCGTGACAGTACTTACTCTAAGACGTGTTTCATATCCAGGTGTTTTTCGACAGGTATCGGTGTGGACCAAGACGGTGGATGTTTACTGCGGCCACGTGCGTCTATACACTACACTCTGATGGGAGGGAAGGGGAGGGGGAGGGGTATACGCGTGCACACACACACACACACACACACACACACACACACACACACACACAAGTGGTCCAACCACAGCAAGAAACCAATTGCTCTTTGTTCAGGGAAATTATTTTCCTTCTACACCGATATCGGCTCTGAGCACCCATTGGTCAATACCAGTGTGTTGTTGTCTGCGTTAAAACCAGCACCGTCTGCTTGCTGCCTTGGTCCGTTCCTTTATGCAAGATACCCCCAAGTGTGTGTGTTTGGAAGAGAGATGCTTTTGGAGGGGTAATACGGGTGGTTCTATCACAACTTCAACAATCCAGCAGGGAAAAGGCTGGGTGGGGTAGGGGTACGGGTGGGGATGAAGGGTTTCATGAACGATTTGTAATTTTACCCGTTGTCAATGAATTATTTACTCTGACTTTAATACGGATGGTTCTATCACAAATTCAACAATCCAGCAGGGAAAGGCTGGGTAGGGTAGGGGTACGAGTGGGGGTGGGGGGTTTCCTGAACGATTTGTAATTTTACCCGTTGTCAATAAATTATTTACTCTGGCTTTTCACCAAGCATCAGTTTCCATCCCCGATCTCGGTGCTTCCTGCACTACGCAAACACCGGGTGGGTTATGGGTGCTGTGTTCAGTGTTCGTTTTAAGCGCCACCGTTATTGCAGAGGAGCATTCATGCACTGTAGTGTTTATTTCAACCTCCACTGTTATTGCAGTGAAACATTCAGGCACTGCAGTGTTTATTTCAACCTCCATCGTCATTGTAGTGAAACATTCATGCACTGCATAGTTCATTTCAACCTCCACCGTTATTGCAGAGGAACATTCACGCACTGCAGTGGTCATTTCAACCTCCACCGTTATTGTAGAAGTTGCATGCACAACAGTGTTCATTTCAATCTGCACCGTTATTGCAGAAGTTTCATGCACTGCAGTCTTCATTTCAACCCCCACCGTTATTACAGAGGAAGATTTATGCACTGCATTGTTCAATACAACCTCCACCGTTATTACAGAGGAAAATTCATGCACTGTAGAGTTCATTTCAACCTCCACCGTCTTTGTTGAGGTTGCATGCACTGCCGTGTTCACTTCAACCTGCACCGTTATTACAGATGAACATTCATGCACTATAGAGTTCATTTCAACCTCCACCGTTATTGCAGAGGAACATTTATGCACTGCAGAGTTCATTTCAACCTCCACCGTTATTGCAGAGGAACATGCACGCACTGCAGTGGTCATTCCAACCTCCACCGTTATTGTAGAAGTTGCCTGCACAACAGTGTTCATTCTAAACGGATTCGACTGTCGTAACCTGACGGTAAACATCATTTTGTTCTGACCCCAATAATCAATACTTCGCATTTGTTTGTGTTGACATTTCGTATTTTGCAATAGTATTTCAGGCTTCGCAGCGATGTTGAGAGGTTGTTCTCGGAGAGAGAGAGAGAGAGAGAGAGAGAGAGAGAGAGAGAGAGAGAGAGAGAGAGAGAGAGAGAGAGAGAGAGAGAGAGAATGACTGAATAAACTTTATTTTACGAGGGTAGTGGAGTAGACACAGGGTCTTTTTACATCCAGCCCTCGCCCATGAGGGACTAATTCTACTAATCCTACACATACACATGTATTTCAGATATAACAAAACTAAAATAATATATCGAAATGGTACAGTATATTAGTTCATATACGTTTAGGGCGAAAAAGTGGAGGAATCGAACAAACAAAGCAACAAAAAACTTAAAACATGTCTAACAACTAGGCTTTTCTAAGCTGCACATAAGTTGTTTTTTTGTGTGTGTGTGTTTTTTTTTTTACACACACGCTGACATTGACGTTCAGGTCACAGAAAATAAACGTATGGGGGGGGGGGAGGGGGGGGAGGGACAAAACAAAATAAAACAATAGTACACCTTAACATAAAATGGAGGGGGGGGGTGCAAAAGAAGGAGAAAAAAGAAGAAAGGACATAATATTCATAATCAAATACACTACATTTATATAAAATGAGGAAAAAAAGAGAGGAAAAAACAACAACAAAAAACAACTGATTAACAAGTAATGGAGTATAAATGTGGAGCATATACAGGGGGCATAATGCATTAAAAGTAAAGATTTAATAATATTGGGAAAACAGCCTGTACGTTTAAGAAAAATGGAGCATTAAAGTGATACTTCCTCCTTAAGTTGTAACTAGAGAAGTTAGCATATGTGTCGACAGTCGATGTTTAAAGACCAACACTGTACTTGGTTCTATCAGTGCAACAGATAGTGAATTCCAGACAGTCGGTCCAGAATACATTAGGCTTCATTTAAATAAATCTAATCTAGGCATGGGTACATTAAGCTTTCTTGAGTAATTTCTGGAATAAAGGTTGATATACACTCTTTTTACGAGATAAGTGGGTGCCTTACCTGAGAAGATTTTGTGCATAAAGCGAGCTTTATTATACATTAGTCTGTGTTTGAGGGGAAGGATTGTAGTTTTCTTGTAGTCATCGTTTGTGAGGCTAGTGTTTTTTAACAATATTATCTTCACTGCTCTTCTGTGTAAGGATTTTAAAGGCTTTAATAGAGACTCACTTGCGGAGTCCCAGAGAGTTGAGGCATAGTCTATACGTGACTGGATATGGGCTTGGAAAAAAAAAATTCGAGCATGAAGCGTGAGGAAGTTCTTGATTTTTGCTGATTGATAAACCCTTTTCGCTAGTGATTTGCATAGATAACGTATGTGTGGGCCCCATGTGAGATTGTTATCGATAATGACACCTAAACGTTTGTGTTCACTAACTTCGTGTAGTTGCTTGTTACCGACCAATAACTGGACGGGTAGCGAGCTTAATATTTGACGTTTCTGACGCGTTGTTAGTATCATGTAATTAGTCTTGGATGCATTAAGAGACATATGATTGATATGGGTCCATTCAATAATGGGGGGGGGGGGGGGGGGGGGAACTCGAAAACTTTATTTTACAAGGACTGTAGTTTAGGTTCAGTCAAAAACCTGTCTAACAACCAATCCTTGCTAAGCTACTGATGGATAGATATCAAATTACAGGCATTATTTATATACATATAGGCATGAATGAGTGAGTGAAACGTTACACATAATAATAATAAAGAGGATTTCTAGAGCGCCCATCTACCACACTAGGTGGCAGCACAGGGCGCTTTACAATAACACTAACCACACACACACACACACACACACACACACACACACACACACACACACACACACACACACACACACACACACGCACACACACGCGCACACACACACACATACACACACACACACACACACACACACGCACGCGCACACACGCACACACACACACACACACACACACACACACACACACACACACACACACACACACACACACACACACACAACAGTGTCGGACGAGGGGATGGGCAGGGCTGTGAAAAACAGGGGAATTTCCACACAAAACATAGCGTGCTCACAGCGCCAGATGAACACATGCCATACATCATTCAGTTACGTATTATAACTCATACAATGAGCATATTATGAGCAAATGAAGTAGCAGAACATCTGATCAGTTCATATGACTAGTGTCAGAAAAGAAAACAGAAGCAGTCAATGCTTATCTTATAAAGAACAGTAAGGGAAAAGGAGGGGGTAGGGGTACGGAGGGAGGGAGGGGGGGTCGGAAGGCTGTCGGAAGGAGTTGTATGGGTGTATAAAATAGGTCGTAGATTACCAGTGATTGCAATGGTAATCACTCGGCATGAATGAGTGAGTGAAATGTGATACATGAGAATTTCCACACAAAACGTAGCGTGTTCACAGCGCCAGATGTACCCATGCATACATCACTCAGTTATATATTATGAGCATACAACCTGTAAATAAGGCAGCAGAACATCTGATCAGTTCAACACCAGTATTGGACAAGAAAAAGAAAAGAAAAAGCAGTCAATGTTTATCTTATAAAGAACAGTAAGGGGGGGGGGAGGGGCACTATCATAAGCAGTCGGAAGGATTGGGCGGAATATTATGTCACAGTCCATCCTATGTAACTACTTCAAGGTGTGCACGAGGTTTACGCTTGAAGGAGCTGAGTGACTGACAAGATCTGACTGTCAGAGGTAGGTTGTTCCATAGATAAGCACCAGAGAAGGATATACTTGTTGTGAATATGTCTATCCTTGGCCTAGGCAAACAAAGATTATAGTTCCTAGAACTGGAATAGCGTGAGGGAGTGTATGTGTACAGGTTAGATATGTACTCTGGGGCCTCATTGCTAAGGACCCTGTACATGAACAAACCTTTGTTGTATTCAGTTTGTTTTTGTAGGCTCATTATTCTCATCTCCTTTAACTTCTGGTCAGTAGTTAGAGTTGTATCTGGAAGGATTAACTTTACACCTCTTCTGTGGAGAGAATTTAATCTCTTTTTGAGAACATCACAACATCCGTCCCACACGACTGACGCATAATCAATGTGAGGTTTAATGTGGGCATTGAAGAACAGATTCTTGTGTCGATGTCTACTATGTACCTTAATTTCGACAGAAGGAAGACTCGTCTTGAAACTGTTTTACACACATTATTAATATGTGAGTCCCAGCGAAGTTTATTGTCTATAGTTATACCTAAAAGACGGTGTTCTGACACTTCATCAAGTTTCGCCCCGTTTCGAACGAGATCGAGTGATAAGGATTACAACAGGTGTTTCTGTCTGGTAGCGATTGTCATAGATTTGGTCTTGATCGGATTGATGACCATATGATTATTACCACACCAGCTGGATACCTGATCTAAGCTGTCTTGCATATTGCTTCTGATTTGGATAATATCTTTTTCCAGATGTGTGCAGTGTTGTGTCATCTGCCAGCATATCACAATCAACAGATATACCACTGACATGTAATGGAAGGTCATTGATAAAGAGACTAAAAAGAATCGGTCCCAAAACAGAACCTTGTGGTACACCATACTTTACTGATTCTTAGGAGGAGTAAAAGCCATGAAGTAAGACGCATTGCGTTCTATTATGAAGATATGATTTAAAAAATGGTAGAGAACTTGAGTTTTTAAGATAAATGGCGACCTTCTTCAACAGAATATCGTGATCGACCAGGTCGAAAGCCTTCTTTAGGTCTAGGAATACTACTCCAGACACCTCAGATTTATTCATGGCTGTTAGCCAAGAATTTGTGAGACGTGCCAATGCAGTGTTGCAGGAGTATTTACGTCTAAATCCAGACTGAAAGGGGTGAAGGAGTTGCCGCTTTTCTAAGTAATCATTTAAATAAATGTGACCATGCTTTTCGAGAAGGTTTGACAAAACAGACAGAAGTGATATTGGTCTGTAATTGGTTGGATTTGTTTTATCCGTAGATTTTGGAAGCGGAACCATTTTGGCTTTTTCAAGCTCAGATGGAAAAACGTTTTTCTCAATGCATAAGTTAAAAACATATGTAAGCGAGTCTATTATGTATGGCAATGACAATTTTAGTAGCTCGTTGCTTATACCATTCAGACCAGACGATTTTTTTCCCAGCCTCTATATATATTTGCCTAGTTCCGAAACGGAGAGATATGGGATAATAAATGGGTCTTGTCCGCTAGTTTTTATTTTGCAGAAATCATGTAGAGGTTTTGAGCACTCATATACATTTGTTCTTTGTTCTATTATCATTCTGACACAGACAGGAAATGATTATTGAAAACATTTACAGTTAGATTCTTCGGGATGTCGGCAGAAGTAGAACGATGTCCTTTCGTAAACACATTTAGAGCACGCCACACAGATGTTATATTGTTATCACGCTCTATGAGCTTTTGGAAGTATTCTGGGTTTTTTGTTTGTTTGTTGTTGTTGTTGTTGTTCTCTCTCTCTCTCTCTCTCTCTCTCTCTCTCTCTCTCTCTCTCTCTCTCTCTCTCTCTCTCTCTCTCTCAAGATTTTTACTTAATTTCTTAATTTCTTGTATTCAGGGAAACATTTCTCTCTCTTTAGTTTGTCTCTCTCTGCCATTGTTTCCTTGATGTCTTTTATTAAGCCATGGTGGTAACCTTGAATGTTTTACCCGCTTGCGCTTTAAAGGTGTATGTCTATTGACAACAGTGAGATAGACACTGTACCATGTCGCCAAGGCTTTATTTGGGATCAGTACAGTTCAGGACTTCAGTGAACGGGGCCCAGTGCAGGTCACTGAAAAAGGCAACCTTAATCGATCTTGAACAGTAGATGGGACAATGGTCACTTATGCTCAGGTCAGGTACACTGACCTCGGTGATTACGTCTGGGTTGTTTGTATATATATATATATGGTCAATAAGAGTGGCAGACATCGGTGTAATTCTAGTAGGTGATTTCACAAGCTGGATTAAGCCTAGCAGTGTTATAGTAGAGTCCCAGGAAGAGTGTGGCTTTAGTAAATCAATATTAAAATCTAGTACAAGACTATCAGCATGGGGTTTAACAGTATGGATGTTATCTATTATTTGTACAAAGTTGTCAAACCATTCATAAGAAGCAGAAGGGTTTCTGTATAAAAAACAAACAAACAAAAACCACAAATATATTAGGAGCGTTCGTATTTGGTTTCAGTTCAAGCCAAATGCATTCAACAAGGTCACTTTCAAGGTCTTGACGCCTGTGGGTAATGTCAGCAATAGAGTTGTGTATGTATACTGCAGTACCAGTCTGTTCAATAACAATTGAATCTTTTCTCGAGACACAATAATTTGGAATTTTAATATCCTGGTCAGAAATTCTCGAGTCCAGTCGTGACTCTGTGATACCAAAATTGTTATAGTTGGGCGTTGACTGGCTAAGGAATACACACAGATCAGGAACCTTGTTATACAGATGGTACACATTCTGAAAGTAGAAAACAATAACACTCCAAAAAAGTATATTTACACATAGAGAGCGCAAAACCAAAATTCAACAGAATCGTCAAATTAACGAAAACAAAACACGGAAAGGGGCAGCAAAAGACAACAGAACAAACACATTCGTAAAATGAACTTCCGCGATAATTTACGCAAACAAAAAGGTCCAGCTGACTAGATCCGTTATTATTACGCAGTAACCAAGTATTGTAATAAATGTTGGACGTCGCAGTTACGCTTGTATACCTTGTTAGAGCGGGAACAGTAACACTGTTATACCTTTTCAGAAGGGAAACAATGAGCTTCAAATAAGCCTGGAGGACGCTACGCTACAAAGATCATCATTTACTGAGACTGGGATCGGGGCTGCTGGACATAGCTATGATGCGGAGGCCATGGGTTGTAGGGGTTGAAGTGCCAGGGGAAGGGATAGGGGAAGGGAGGCATGGGCGGGCCGCCGGAGTGGTGCCACTGGAATGGTGGGGGGCCCCTGGGCGGCGTCATGCAGTGATGATCGTCATAAAGGCCATGATGGCGCAGCTGCGACCCCCGGTTCTTGTCGCTAGCAGGGTGCCGCGGCCATCGGTCCTGTGGGCGGCCACTGGGTGGTGGCTCATGTGGCGGCAGGCCTCCAGCAAGCGGAGGCCACTGGGCAGGTGGGGGGCCACTGTATGGTGGCTCGAGGCGTGAACCGTCATGCGAACCGCGGGTCACAGCAGCACCACCGTCCGGCAATGACGGGCCGCCTGGGTGTCGCCGTTGGATAGCAGCTGTGCCAGTGGACGATTTCGTGCGGTTGGTATCGACACGGTAGTGAGCTGATGTGACTGGTGGCCATCTTTGTGGTTGACTTTGTGGCTGTCCTTGTGGGGATCTTGCGTTCGTCATGAGGCTGACTGCAGTTTGCAGAAAGCAGCACCACAAGCACTTTTAACGTTATTTCCACCAGGTCGTTGCTGGCGTGTTTGCTTTGTGTGTGGCAATTGCCTCTGGCTACGAGGAAGGAAGGAAAGTATTCTCCTCAGAAGGATCGCCAGTCTTCTTTGGTTTAGATGTACCACATCGGAGAAGAGCTGCTGCAGCTTATGTCGGGTTGCTTCACGCTGAAGTTGGGCTCCAGAAGATATACAAAGCCATAAGAAGAGCACATGCTGCTTAGCATTTGGTTGGTGTCTTCTATGGCTTGTGTATATCCACTGTTTAGAAGGAGAATGGAGGTGAAGGCTATGCCAGCTTTGGGGAAGACCCTCACCAGCTGCTTGGCTAGCGCTCGGAAGCTGACAGTGACCAGCTGCTTGTCATATTTAGTGTCCGAGCAGTCGTTGGTGCCAGTGTGGACAATAACATGACTGGTGTCCTCTCGAGGTGACTGGTTGGTCAGGCTAGCTGAGAAATCACCGGCTGTAGCTCCCACAACCGTCCTGACATGGATTTTACCGTTTTGGTCCAGCCTTCGTCTGTCCACATTGCGCAGATTGGAGTCACAGTCAGCAGGGCACCTAGGCTGCCTTCCTTATGGAGTCGCAATGAAGGAGGAACCTGTCTGGATCTGTTCACTCGGATGTCAGGAATGGTGCTGTCGGCGGAGCTATCAGCCGCTGTTTTGTTTGTAGACAGCTGCTTTGATTGCTCCGAGTTGAGGGTGGAAGAGTCAGTGGTCGTGTCAGTGGTGGTGGAGAGAAGGGATGTACTTTTATCGATCGGCAGAAGGCCTGTTTCGGTCTGTCCATCCAGCTTCTGTGCATTAGGGGAACGGCCTGATGTGGTGTGGCACTGCATTCCGGCGGAAAAGGAGGAGATACGCTAGAACGGGTACGATACACCTACACAGGTCACGTATGCATGGCAGACAAGTAGCAGCGCATGGCGCCCATCGTGAAAGGCCGGGTGATACAACACGAGAAGAGGCACTAAAAGTGAATTGTCCCTAATATGCTTTTAGCATCTGAGGACATTAAGCAAAAACAGAACGAACGAACGAACGAAGAACTAAAAGTGACACGTACAGTTAGTTAACAGGGCCTTGTGTTCGCAACTAAACGCTTCACAGCCGCTGACCAAGACAACGAGGTATCAGGCCGGATGCGATTATGCCATGGCCGCTTCGGTCAGTGCGTGGGCTTGTAGCCCAAGAACAAAGAATGGTGCGGTGAGAAAAATCAAAAATCAAAATCAACAAAATCACTAATAAATTACTCGGTTACCGTTAAAATTGCAAACTAATCAACATTTCGAGAGCGCAAACACTTACATTTTCCAAGATCCATTTTTCAGTCGAATCGCGGCATTGTTTCGCGAGTTGTACTCACAAACTGACGGAGCAAGTTCCCGGTCAGAGGGTGCAGAGAGAGAGAGAGAGAGAGAGAGAGAGAGAGAGAGAGAGTGAGAGAGAGAGAGAGAGATGTATGAGTCTGTGTGTGTGTGTGTGTGTATGTGTGTGTGTGTGTGTGTGTGTGTGTGTGTGTGTGTGTGTGTGTGTGTGTGTGTGTGTGTGTGTTATCGTAGTTATAGTAATTACTTTGTACATTGCTTTATAATTATGTACCTGTTTTAAATTATTGTAACGTGGTTCTGTTTTATAATGGTTGTTTTATTCGCTGTTTCTGCAAGTACTTCTTTTATATTAGTGTAATTTATGAAGTGTGTATTATGTGATTGATTGTATACGGTATGTTAATAATTTACATGGTATATAGATTATGTACATGTATGTGAAAAAGAGCGTTAAGCTCGCTCACCGGGGAACAGCGCTACAGACATGTTTTTATATATATTGTTTTTAATTATTGAAAGCTTTGCGGTTTGATTCATCTGTCTTTCTTTGACAACATCATTGATCTTTTTCCGGTGTAGAGGAAATTAAGTTATCCTAGGTGGAAATTTCCTAGACTAAGTACTGGGTTAGTTCAGTGTACCCCTTTTTTCCAAAGTCAGGCTGGGTTCAAATTTCGACAGGTTCAATCAATTGTATTACGCATACGCACTCGCGGTCGGTCTGTTTGTCTGTGTGTGCATGTCTCTCTCCCCCCCCCCCCCCCTGCGTCTCTGTCTCTTTCTGTCTGTCTCTGCCTCTCTGTCTCTGTCTGTCTGTCTGTCTGTCTGTCTGTCTGTCTGTCTGTCTGTCTATCTGTCTGTCTGTCTGTCTGTCGGTCGGTCGGTCGGTCGGTCTCTCTCTCTCTCTCTCTCTCTCTCTCTCTCTCTCTCTCTCTCTCTCTCTCTCTCTCTCTCTCTCTCTCTCTCACACACACACACACACACACACACACACACTACGCACGCACGCAATCACGCACTCACGCACGCACGCACGCACGCACGCACGCACGCACGCACACACACACACACACACACACACACACACACACACACACAAGTGGTCCAACCACAGCCAGAAACCAGTGCCCCTTTGTCCAGGGGAATTATGTTCCTTCTACACCGTTATCGGCTCTGATCACCCATTGGTCAATACCAGTGTTTTGTTGTCTGCGTCAAAACCAACACCGTCTGATTGCTGCCTTGGGCTCAGCAGGTTTTTCTGTTCGTTTAGTTGAGAGCAGGATTGATCTCTTGTAATATTCGGCTGGATTATAGCCAATGGTCCACAAGTGGTCTATTGAACAAGGCTGCATAATTTCTCACGACTTCAAGCATAAACGTTCACTTGTTTTCCCTGGGCTGCACCTATGTACGCTCATACGCCATCCACCTAGCTGTAGTCTGGTTTACACATCTCCTGGTTACCTTCTACCAATAACTGTGTTGTGTCCAGAGCTGTGTTCCAGCTATGTATTCGTGATTTAGTGACTTGGCTGTAGTCTGGTTTACACATCGTCTGCTTATAAATCTAACTATAACTGTGCTGTTTTCAGAACTGGCATCTAGACTTTGATTCGGATTTGGTGACCAGCCTGTTATCTGGTTTACGCATCGTCCGGTTATAAGCTTCTAAATATAACTGTGCTGTGTTCAGAACTGTGAATTAGATTTTGATTCGGGATTTAGTGACCTGGCTGTAGTCCGGTGTACACATCGTCTGATTATAAACCTTCTGCGAAATAGATTTTGATGTGGGATTGAGTGACCTGGCTGTAATCCGCTTTACACATCGTCTGATTATAAACCTTCTAAGTATAACTCTGCTGTGTCCAGATACTGTCATCCAGATATGTGATCCAGCTGTGTATTCGTGATTCAGTGACCTGGCTGTAGTCTGGTTTACACCTCGTCCGGTTATAAACCTTCTAAGTATAACTGTGATGTGTTCAGAGCTGTGAACTAGATTTTGACTCGGGATTTAGTGACCTGGCTGTAGTCTGGTTTACACATCGTCTGAGTATAAACCCTATATGTGTGCTGTGCCCAGATACTGTGATCCAGCTGTGTGATCCAGCTTTGTATTGGTGATTCACTAACTTGGCTGTAGTCTCGTTTACATATCGTGTGATTATAAACCTTCGATGTATAACTGTGCTGTTCCCAGATACTGTGATCCAGCTATGTATTCGTGATTCAGTGACCTGCCTGTAGTCTGGTTTACCCATCGTCTGACTAGAAACCTTCTAAGTATAACTGTGCTGTGTCCAGATATTGTGATCCATCTATGTATCCCTGATTCAGTGACGTAATTGCCTGTAATCCGGTTTACACATCATCTGGTTATAAAACCTCTAACTATAACTGTGCTGTGTCCAGAACTGTATCTAGATTTTAATTCGGTATTCAGTGACTTGGCTGATGCCTGGTCTACAGATCATCTGGTTATAAACTCCCGAACTGTAACTGTGCCCTGTATGGAACTGTGATCCATTTGTTTTAAATAATTTATTTCCTTTTTGTTGTTGTTCTTGTTGTTGTTGCTTTTTTGTGATTTAGTGACTTGGTTGTAGTCTGGTCTACACATCATCTGGTTATAAACCCTCTAATTATAACTGTGCCCTATATGGAGCTTGGATCCTTTTATTTATTTATTTTTTATTTAGAGACTTAGCTGTATGCTGGCTTACACAATTTCTGTTTTATAAACACTCCAACTGTAACCATACTTCTTTCTTTTTTATTTTTTATTTTTAGAACGGCAACTGTGATCCAGCTTTTGATTCGGGATTTTGTGACTTGCATTTTGAACTGGTGCAAAAGACCTTTGAATGCGTGTTTTGTCCGGAGAACTTGATTGAGCCAAAATGGTTGACGGGACGTTTAATACCCAAGAAGTAGCTGTCTGATCCAGCATTTGACCTGTGATTGGTTCGACGGGACGTTTAATACCCAAGAAGTAGTTAACTATCTGATCCAGCTTTTGACTTGTGACTGGTTCGACGGGACGTTTAATACCTAAGAACCAGCTAACTATCTGATCCACCTTTTGACTTGTGATTTGGTGACTTTGTGTTTTCAACTGGTGCAAAAGACCTTTAAATGTGTGATTTGTATTAAGCTTTGGCCTAAACGGTTGACAGGATGTTAAAATCCAAGAACTAACTACTTGATCCAGCTTTTTACTTGTGATCGGTGACTGTGTTTTGAACCTGTGCCGAAGAATGTTGAATGTGTGGTTCAGTCTGAGCGTGAGCCGAAAATGGTTCACAGGACGTTAAAATCCAAGAACTAACTAACTATAACCATCTAAATACTTCTCGGTCAACTACTGACTTTTTACGGAAGCTACATATCCGTATATTTACAGGTGTATTTGCATTCTTGGTTACAACACAGTTCTAAACTGCTCAGATTCAGGAGGAGAACAGCAGAGTCGCGACTGATCTTTGAACACTTGAGGTCATTTCGCCAAACTGCTGACCATGATTAGTTTAAGTGACCGACCCCATGTGTTTTTCAGCATGGCCATCATGCTTCAGAGTCTAATCGCCTTGTTCGCGTTGTCTGCACAAACAGGAGCTGTGACGTCTGCTACTGACAATTCATCGGTGTCAACAAAACTAAACCTTTACAATGCGTTATCAGAATACGTGTTGCCGAAGTTCGGCAACACCATGAGTAGCCTGCGTGTCGATGGAAACACTGGCAGTCGTGTGTCAACAACGGCAGGTGATGTGAACACTATGGCTGTTGACAATGCAGGCGGTTCTGCCGACAACGATAGCATACCTACAACTGCAGCCACCTTTGACAGAACCAGGAATGCAGGCAACGTTGCCGGTGAAAATGTATACGGAAAGAGTGTTAACATCACTATGAATGCAGGCAACGTTGCCAGTGAAAATGTATATGAAAAGGCTGGTAACACCACTATCAGTGCAGGCAATGCTACCAGTGGAAGTGTACACGGATATACCGCTAGCAACACCATGGATGCGGATGCTGTCGCCAGCGTAATGAATGGGACTGTTTCTGCTGACACTGCAGCCAGCGTAATGAATGGGACTGTTTCTGCTGACACTGTCGCCAGCGAAAGTGTTTCTCGACAGGCCTCAGATTTTCAGACGGTCAGAAGCACGAGAGGTGCTGTGAATTCAGGTCTGGATTATGGACTCGTCACAGGAGTATCAGAAAACGCTCATTATGGACTCATCACAGGAGCATCAGAAAACACTCATTATGGACTCATCACAGGAGCATCAGAAAACACTGAAGCGACTCTAGCAGTGTCTGGCCCTGTTCACGCTGGAGCAGCAGACGACGAAATGATCACCGAAAGCGTATTTACATCAGCTGCAACCACAACAGGTCCCACCACCGCCTCTCACCTGACCACAACATCCCCCACGTCGCTGACGAAAGACTGTGACGTCATGCTGTGCGAAAAGAATGCCGGGTATTTTGTTATTAACACAACGGCCTGTACAATAAACGACTCACCGACGATCGTCACGTCCATGAACACCACTGTGGAAATTGTAACGAATGAGAACTTAGAATGTCCCGGGGTCCTCTGCTTTTGGAATATCCATATCCCTGAAGCAACTTACGTTACTGTAACCATTAATCGGCTGGCGTTGGAAAAGGACTGCGGCGACAGCACCCAATTCCTGGAATTCCGCGTCTACAGTGCCGTCAGTGCCGTCAGAGTCCTACGATTCTTCGACATGTCAGTGCTGAGAAACAGAAGCGTGACCTTCTTCTCCTTTTCCTCCGTCTCCTTCCGCTTCTGGGGTCACAACCTTCATCTTACTTCCGCCATAACGTTGCATTTTCGTTTTCAACATGATAAACCAGTAGAGGACCTGCCAGTGGTGCGACTAACAGACACAGTCAGATACGTGACATCGCCAGGGTTCAACGGACTGGATCGATTCTACCCCAGTCTTTACCGAGGCGTATTGCATGTGGATATTTCGAAGGACGAGTGCGTGTTCATCAGCTTTACTCACTTTCTTTTGGAGGAACATGACGACTGTATATACGATTACGTGGACTTTACTGCGACGGCGCCCAGCCAAACGTGGAGAAAGTGTGGACAGCAAGACATACCATCACAGGTGTACCGCTCCTCTATAACCCTCTTCTTCCGCACTGACAGATACATTGAGAGAACAGGGTTCAAGATGATGTATGCCATCCTTCCCAGGTCCCAAGAGCCCCAGCAGCTGTCGGAAAACCTGTACAACTGCTCCGTTCCCCATTTCCACAGCTTCAAGCCGCTGCTCAGCTGTAATATGGTGACGGAATGTGAAGGAAACCAAGACGAAGAAGATTGCAGTTACCATAGCGACGAATGTGGAGATGGGGCAGCAGACGCGGGAACCAAATGCTACAGGTTAGCTCAACGTGGCGGAAACCTGAGCTGGAGTGATGCTAATTATCAGTGCGTTAAGAACAAACAGAACCTGATCACTCTGGCAACACCGGAAGAGTTAATAAGATTCAGACAGATCATGGCTTCAGTGAGGAATCCGCGAACGTTTTACATCGGAGCTCAGCTGGTGGACAGACGCGGTACTGTGCAGACAGAAGCTCTGTACAAACACCTGTGGCAATGGGTCGATGGCAGAACAGCTTTTGTCCTCGGCAGATTTGGTCCGGACTCACCTCCCCAGTGTGCTTATTACGAGTTCGCTACAGGAAATGCTTTTTCCATGGATTGCCGAGACGCGCTTACTGCAGACATAATCTGTGAGTTTGGCAAACAAAACGCACAGTCAGTTGTTGAAAGCGGAGTGAAGCTGGCTAGCAGTATATCCGTTGGTATTGAAGAAGCAGTGTGGAACGTGAGCGTGGTTCAGTGTCTGTCAGGTCACGTGACAAGAGACTTCCTGTCATGTGACGCACGTTCTCAGTGCGGTGCAAAAGAATCCATGACGTCATGTCACTCTGGAAGCGTCACTATAGCCATGTTTGTTTGTGAACGTATCCATGAAGCTTTGGACTACACTCTGCTGTGTGACCATATTCAGCACTGCGAGGACAATACGGATGAGAATTTCTGTCACTTTTCTCCTTGCTCTATTTCTGAGTTTCGATGCCAAACCGGACAGTGCATTGCTCAGGAACAATTTTGTGATGGGAAAACAGACTGTTACGACGGTTCGGATGAAATCTGTGTAAAAAAACGAGCATATCTGGAACTGACCACTATGCCAGCAGCAGTACTCAACGTGGATAACACAGGAATGTTTTTCTTCTCGCAGATGACTGATTCAGATGAATGTCCAGTGACCCACTTTCAATGCTCCCAAGGATACTGCCTGCCCATCTATCTCCGCTGCAATGGTGTGGATGATTGTCCGAACCGTGAGGATGAGGCATCATGTGAGAGCTACACGTGTTCCGGTTTCTACCGCTGTCGAGGGTCCAAAGTGTGTCTGCATGCTGACCACGTGTGTGACGGCTTGTTCCAGTGCCCTCAGTTTGATGACGAGTTGCTGTGTGAGAAACTGACCTGCCCTGACGTGTGTCACTGCCAGGGTCTGGCCTTTGTCTGCACTGCCAACTTCTCAGCCAGCTCCTACCCTGCTCTTCGCTACCTGGACGCCAGTGGTTCCGGTATGGCACCCAGTGACTTGACTCACAACCTCTTCCTGATATATCTTCGTCTGTCCGACTGCCGCATTAAAACACAACCAACTTTAGAGCTTCCTAATCTGAGGCATTTAGATTTAAGTAAGAATGAACTAACACACATCTACATGGAGTATTTTGTTTCCATGAAGAACCTACGAGTCCTGGTGTTGTCCGATAACCCCTTGTCATCGATAACAAAGACCGTGTTGCCGGGTCCAGGCACGTTGATGCTTGAGACTATCAACTTATCGGGTAGCATTGTTGATGTGTTCAACGGAAGTGCACTGGCTGCCTGCCCAAACCTCAAGACATTTAACATTTCGCGCAGCAAACTGACGACAATAGATGACGAAGGTTTCATGTCGACGCCGCTGCTGGAGAACTTGGACGTGAGCGGTTCCCCGTTGAAGGACTTCCCTACTGATCTGCTGAAACATTTAGCCTATCTAAAGGTGGTGCATGCTGACAACTACAAGTTGTGTTGTGAAGCCACGCTTCCTGAAGACTTCAACCTGGACAACTGTCACGCCAAGCAAGACCTGGTGGCGTCGTGTGAAGACCTTCTCAAGTCCAACGTGTACCGCGCGTTCCTGTGGATCTTTGCTTTACTGTCCATTGTGGGCAACGTGGGCAGCTTTGTGGCCAGACTTTACCTCAGCAACAACGGCGTAGGTGTCGGTAGCTTCAATATCTTTGTCACCAATCTGTCCATTGCAGACTTCTTCATGGGGGTCTACCTGGCAATTGTAGGGGTGGCTGATCAGATCTACCGTGGGAAATACCTCTGGTATGGCGACCAGTGGAAGAAAAGTACGGTCTGTAAGATCGCTGGCTTTCTGTGTCTGATGTCCAGTGAGGTGTCGGCCTTCATCATCTGCCTCATCACTCTGGATCGCTTCCTGGTCCTGCGCTTTCCTTTAAGCAGCCTCCACTTCAGTCGCAGCTCCGCGATGATAGCTTGTGGAATTATCTGGGCAATAGGAATTGCCTTGGCAACAGTTCCTCTCTTACCTATGGTGTCACACTGGGACTTCTACAGTCAGACCGGCATTTGCATCCCACTGCCATTTACCTCCAGTGAGAGTTTCCAAGGTTACCACTACTCCTTCAGCGTGATGATCATTCTGAACTTCGTGCTGTTCCTGCTGATCGCTGTGGGCCAGGCCATCATCTACTGGTCTGTGCGCTCTAACTCCATATCCTCGTCCAAGAAAACGGGGTCCAGAGACGCCACCATCGCGCGCCGCCTGACCACCATTGTTGTGTCCGACTTCCTGTGCTGGTTCCCTATCGGCTTGCTGGGTGTTCTGGCCTCCACAGGAACTCCCATCCCTGGCGAGCTCAACGTCGCTGTGGCCGTCTTCGTCTTGCCCTTCAACTCCGCGCTGAACCCCTTCCTCTACACCTTCAACGTGCTGATGGAGAAACGCCAGAAAGCACAGGAGGCGTATTTGCTGAAGCGCCTGGAATCCAGAATGTATACAGAGCAAACACGCACTGATGCTGCGCTAACCGCCTCATTGCCTGTCAACAGATCCACTACTATGGAACTAATCAAAGCCTGGCTGAACGAGCGAGTCCTCACCAAGGAAGACATAATGCTATGCTCTGCAGAATCGGGGCAGCAGAGTAAATGATGTACCTCAGTGAGCTGTCTCTCGCAAAGAGTTTTGTCGCTCTCATCTTTAAGCCCGTTCTTAACTGGGCGAACTGTTTGTTTGCCGATCATACTCCGGACAGTTCGACAACTATAATTCGTTTCTTAATTGAACATTTAGTTCGCTGAACAGGCTTCGGACAGTTCGACGAACTACGCTTCGTTCTTAACTGGTTTACAATGAGATGCAAGCTTCGGCCCGAACTTACGTGATAATCGCAGCAGACAGCATGATCCAAAATATAGGCTAAGCTCAAGTCAATATACTTTAATCATCCCTCACAGGGTAATTCAACTAACTACTATATTATTTTGGATCTCAGAGACAAGGCTGTGCCTCAACAAATAGGTCAATTCCTTCCGAAGCGAGTGAAGTATCGACACCGTAATGCATTTTCTTTCTTTCTCATCTACAGGAGAACCCTTTGCTTTCAACCAGTCAAAGGCAATGTTCGCCGAACTTGGCGAATATTCCCAGAACTTGTTGAGCGAAGCTTTTTGGACCCCGAATATAGCTTCGTCGCAGTTCGGCGAATATTCCCAACTAGGTTCGCGAATCAAAGGTTCGCCCAATTAAGAACCAACTAGGTTCGACGAATAACCCGAACTATGTTCGGGAAGTATAATTAATGTTCGCCCAGTTAAGAACGGGCTTGAGAGGATACGGAGTGAAATATTCCGACAGTCTTAAAGAATCAGTCCTACGTACAGGCTTCGCGAGTTGATAATGAAGCTGAACAATAATAATCATATGAGCAAGTGCGATTCCCGCCCCGGTTATCAGATCCAAACAATTTTATTACTATACCGCTAGTAACCTGGGAACGGAGCAGACGACGCTTTCGTTTTGAAGCACTGCGCATAGCGTAGGCCTAACGTCTCACGGCTTCACACAGCCAACCGGCCAATAGCCGGTGCGCGCCAGATTCAGTTTTTCTTCTTTTTTTTTCTTTACATTTTTGATTGCTTGTTGTTTATTTACCTACTCCTTTTTATGCACCGAGCCATGTGTAATATAATTTGGCATCTTAGAATATGTTCATGTTGTTTATTTAAACGCAAGATCGAGTTAACTCATTAGCCGATGACTCGCTGTTGTTGTTGTTTTATTATTAATGTCGTCGGATGTCATCTGACATAACAGGGACAAGATATCGGAAGCTCTTAACCATCTAAAGTTGATAAAATCGGTTTGCCTATGTAGCGAATTACTTTTAGAAAATATCTCTCACATAAAATGTACTATGTATTTACTCGGGTCTTGTGGTATTTTCGGGAATGAGTTTCAAAACATATTATAGATATTTCATTTATTTACAAGTCTGCTGGGTTTACAAACGGATTAAATATATATATTTACAGATTGATCGGTTAAAATATTGTCTGAAATAGAAACATGCAAACAATAGACATGCAGCCTGTATTCTTGTCATGCATTTATTTATACATAATTCATTATGAAGGTTAAGTCATTGTTAAGTTAGAGTTAAAAGCCCCAACTCCGAGCTGTTCTTTTTCTAGCCGCCAAGTGCAAGGCGCGGCCTTCTCCGTTTAGTAGTGAACTGTTGTTTTGACTCGATTAAAGTAATTCCGTGTCGATCAATGCTTTACAACATATTTTGATTAATTGACTTCATTTTTAGGCCGAAATTAAGTACTGTATTCTGTAGAAGTTAAGTTTTATTAACAGACTACTTGATATCAGTGATACTGCGATAAGATAACGTGCCCCGGGCGAAAGGCCACGCCGATTGGTTTGTTGCTGGTCTTTTAGTGTGTCTTACTTCTCACACAGAACGTTGTATTATAATTGTTCCGTACCATTTTAGCCGTCGGAGCGTGTATTTTATTCTGATGTCAGTTTTATCTACATTAATATTGTGTACACTGTGTTAGCTGTGATTTAGTTGTAGGAATCTGTTTATAGACAGGCACAAGTCACGTTTGCTGTAAATCAGATAGGTCATGTTTGTACATTTTGTTTACATGAACATGGTTTAAAAAATTGTAACTTTAGCTTTTTTATTTGATGTTTTTCGTGAGTTAATTAGAGTAGTCATTGTTGAGAAAATTGTACTTGTACGGGCGGAGGAAAGACTAATGTCCAGAGGGCCGATTTGATTGTAGCGAGAGCGTGTTTTCCTTGCGGCCCACGCCGCACTGTTATCTGAGCACTGTTATCTGAGTGTGCGAGTGAGCATTGTGGGGTTCAGAGGTCAGGAGCTGTGTGAAAGTCGAGGTGGCCGTCCTGGGCTCCCAGGACAAATAAGCCTTACGGTTTCTGTGGACGTAAAGCAACACTGAATGATGCTTAACCACTGGTCACAGTTTGTCCCTAATATGTGACCTGTTCTCACGAAAGGAGTCTTAACTTAAAATTTGGCAGCTTGAGATATCTGCATGTCTCAAATCTGCAAGTTTTGCTTGTTATTTTGATACTTAAATAACATTTCTACTCCAAAACATGTAGATGTGATTTGTTTTCAAGGTTGCATGTGTGGCGGAGGCCATTTTGAAAAAATCTGATTGAAAATTTTCATTGTGCATTTAGTAGCATTGAGTAGCATTGAGTAGCAACATGAGCTTTAAATGTACTAATCTTTACCAATTTTGGCACAGGAACATATCAAAAATTGGGGCACCTGAACATTTGATATGTCAAGACGAGTTAACTTTTAATATATTTTGTTAATGTTTTTAATCCCATGCTCACGGTTTAAAAATGAACAAAACTGATCCCAGGTAGGATGCATAAAACGCGTTTTAAACATATTTATTCTACTTTTCAGAGCATATCAGTGCAAACAGACCAAAGTTTAATGCTTATAGACTATATTTCGCAAATATCTGACGGCACCAATATTCGAGGACATGAAGCTCTACATCATTATCAGCAGCATTTTGGGGATGCTGTAAAAAAATAATCTGCTGTAAAATAAATCCTGATTGCCTTACGCTTGCTATGGTCTCCCTTTTTGACTGATTGTCTTGCCTGTATTCTACCACTCCACACCATCACAAGAACAACAACAACAATTATTATTATTATGGTTGACAACAACAGCAACAGTAATAGTGTACTCTTGT
>OY757558.1:11994650-12017150 GCA_963584105.1 Alviniconcha strummeri
GGTGGGTTATGGGTGCTGTGTTCAGTGTTCGTTTTAAGCGCCACCGTTATTGCAGAGGAGCATTCATGCACTGTAGTGTTTATTTCAACCTCCACTGTTATTGCAGTGAAACATTCAGGCACTGCAGTGTTTATTTCAACCTCCATCGTCATTGTAGTGAAACATTCATGCACTGCATAGTTCATTTCAACCTCCACCGTTATTGCAGAGGAACATTCACGCACTGCAGTGGTCATTTCAACCTCCACCGTTATTGTAGAAGTTGCATGCACAACAGTGTTCATTTCAATCTGCACCGTTATTGCAGAAGTTTCATGCACTGCAGTCTTCATTTCAACCCCACCGTTATTACAGAGGAAGATTTATGCACTGCATTGTTCAATACAACCTCCACCGTTATTACAGAGGAAAATTCATGCACTGTAGAGTTCATTTCAACCTCCACCGTCTTTGTTGAGGTTGCATGCACTGCCGTGTTCACTTCAACCTGCACCGTTATTACAGATGAACATTCATGCACTATAGAGTTCATTTCAACCTCCACCGTTATTGCAGAGGAACATGCACGCACTGCAGAGTTCATTTCAACCTCCACCGTTATTGCAGAGGAACATGCACGCACTGCAGTGGTCATTCCAACCTCCACCGTTATTGTAGAAGTTGCCTGCACAACAGTGTTCATTCTAAACGGATTCGACTGTCGTAACCTGACGGTAAACATCATTTTGTTCTGACCCCAATAATCAATACGTCGCATTTGTTTGTGTTGACATTTCGTATTTTGCAATAGTATTTCAGGCTTCGCAGCGATGTTGAGAGGTTGTTCTCGGAGAGAGAGAGAGAGAGAGAGAGAGAGAGAGAGAGAGAGAGAGAGAGAGAGAGAGAGAGAGAATGACTGAATAAACTTTATTTTACGAGGGTAGTGGAGTAGACACAGGGTCTTTTTACATCCAGCCCTCGCCCATGAGGGACTAATTCTACTAATCCTACACATACACATGTATTTCAGATATAACAAAACTAAAATAATATATCGAAATGGTACAGTATATTAGTTCATATACGTTTAGGGCGAAAAAGTGGAGGAATCGAACAAACAAAGCAACAAAAAACTTAAAACATGTCTAACAACTAGGCTTTTCTAAGCTGCACATAAGTTGTTTTTTTGTGTGTGTTTTTTTTTTTTTACACACACGCTGACATTGACGTTCAGGTCACAGAAAATAAACGTATGGGGGGGGGAGGGGGGGAAGGGACAAAACAAAATAAAACAATAGTACACCTTAACATAAAATGGAGGGGGGGGTGCAAAAGAAGGAGAAAAAAGAAGAAAGGACATAATATTCATAATCAAATACACTACATTTATATAAATGAGGAAAAAAAGAGAGGAAAAAACAACAACAAAAAACAACTGATTAACAAGTAATGGAGTATAAATGTGGAGCATATACAGGGAGCATAATGCATTAAAAGTAAAGATTTAATAATATTGCGAAAACAGCCTGTACGTTTAAGAAAAATGGAGCATTAAAGTGATACTTCCTCCTAAAGTTGTAACTAGAGAAGTTAGCATATGTGTCGACAGTCGATGTTTAAAGACCAACACTGTATTTGGTTCTATCAGTGCAACAGATAGTGAATTCCAGACAGTCGGTCCAGAATACATTAGGCTTCATTTAAATAAATCTAACCTAGGCATGGGTACATTAAGCTTTCTTGAGTAATTTCTGGAATAAAGGTTGATATACACTCTTTTTACGAGATAAGTGGGTGCCTTACCTGAGAAGATTTTGTGCATAAAGCGAGCTTTATTATACATTAGTCTGTGTTTGAGGGGAAGGATTGTAGTTTTCTTGTAGTCATCGTTTGTGAGGCTAGCGTTTTTTAACAATATTATCTTCACTGCTCTTCTGTGTAAGGATTTTAAAGGCTTTAATAGAGACTCACTTGCGGAGTCCCAGAGAGTTGAGGCATAGTCTATACGTGACTGGATATGGGCTTGGAAAAATGTTTTTCGAGCATGAAGCGTGAGGAAGTTCTTGATTTTTGCTGATTGATAAACCCTTTTCGCTAGTGATTTGCATAGATAACGTATGTGTGGGCCCCATGTGAGATTGTTATCGATAATGACACCTAAACGTTTGTGTTCACTAACTTCGTGTAGTTGCTTGTTACCGACCAATAACTGGACGGGTAGCGAGCTTAATATTTGACGTTTCTGACGCGTTGTTAGTATCATGTAATTAGTCTTGGATGCATTAAGAGACATATGATTGATATGGGTCCATTCAATAATGGGGGGGGGGGGGGGAACTCGAAAACTTTATTTTACAAGGACTGTAGTTTAGGTTCAGTCAAAAACCTGTCTAACAACCAATCCTTGCTAAGCTACTGATGGATAGATATCAAATTACAGGCATTATTTATATACATATAGGCATGAATGAGTGAGTGAAACGTTACACATAATAATAATAAAGAGGATTTCTAGAGCGCCCATCTACCACACTAGGTGGCAGCACAGGGCGCTTTACAATAACACTAACACACACACACACACACACACACACACACACACACACACACACACACACACACACACACACACACACACACACACACACACGCACACACACGCGCGCACACACACAAACATACACACACACACACACACACACACACACACACACACACACACACACACACACGCACGCGCACACACGCACACACACACACACACACACACACACACACACACACACACACACACACACACACACACACACACACACAAACAGTGTCGGACGAGGGGATGGGCAGGGCTGTGAAAAACAGGGGAATTTCCACACAAAACATAGCGTGCTCACAGCCCCAGATGAACACATGCCATACATCATTCAGTTACGTATTATGAGCATACGGTGAGCATATTATGAGCAAATGAAGCAGCAGAACATCTGATCAGTTCATATGACTAGTGTCAGAAAAGAAAACAGAAACAGTCAATGCTTATCTTATAAAGAACAGCAAGGGAGGAGGAGGGGGTAGGGGTACGGAGGGAGCGGGGGGGGGGGGGGGTCGGAAGGCTGTCGGAAGGAGTTGTATGGGTGTATAAAATAGGTCGTAGATTACCAGTGATTGCAATGGTAATCACTCGGCATGAATGAGTGAGTGAAATGTGATACATGAGAATTTCCACACAAAACGTAGCGTGTTCACAGCGCCAGATGTACACATGCATACATCACTCAGTTATACATTATGAGCATACAACCTGTAAATAAGGCAGCAGAACATCTGATCAGTTCAACACCAGTATTGGACAAGAAAAAGAAAAGAAAAAGCAGTCAATGCTTATCTTATAAAGAACAGTAAGGGGGGAGGGGCACTATCATAAGCAGTCGGAAGGATTGGGCGGAGTATTATGTCACAGTCCATCCTATGTAACTACTTTAAGGTGTGCACGAGGTTTACGCTTGAAGGAGCTGAGTGACTGACAAGATCTGACTGTCAGAGGTAGGTTGTTCCATAGATAAGCACCAGAGAAGGATATACTTGTTTTGAATATGTCTATCCTTGGCCTAGGCAAACTAAGATTATAGTTCCTAGAACTGGAATAGCGTGAGGGAGTGTATGTGTACAGGTTAGATATGTACTCTGGGGCCTTATTGCTAAGAGCCCTGTACATGAACAAACCTTTGTTGTATTCAGTTTGTTTTTGTAGGCTCATTATTCTCATCTCCTTAAACTTCTGGTCAGTAGTTAGAGTTGTATCTGGAAGGATTAACTTTACACCTCTTCTGTGGAGAGAATTTAATCTCATTTTGAGAACATCACTACATCCGTCCCACACGACTTACGCATAATCAATGTGAGGTTTAATGTGGGCATTGAAGAACAGATTTCTTGTGTCGATGCTACGATGTACCTTAATTTCGACAGAAGGAAGACTCGTCTTGAAACTGTTTTACACACATTATTAATATGTGAGTCCCAGCGAAGTTTATTGTCTACGGTTATACCTAAAAGACGGTTTCTGACACTTGATCAAGTTTCGCCCTGTTTAGAACGAGATCGAGTGATAAGGGTGACAACTGGTGTTTCTGTCTGGTAGCGATTGTCATAGATTTGGTCTTGATCGGATTGATGACCATATGATTATTATCACACCAGCTGGATACCTGATCTAAGCTGTCTTGCATATTGCTTCTGATTTGGATAATATCTTTTTCCAGATGTGTGCAGTGTTGTATCATCGGCCAGCATGTCACAATCAACAGATATATCCTTCACGTGTAATGGAAGGTCACTGATAAAGAGACTAAAAAGAATCGGTCCCAAAACAGAACCTTGTGGTACACCATACTTTACTGATTCTTAGGAGGAGTAAATCAATGAAGTAAGACGCATTGCGTTCTATTATGAAGATATGATTTATAAAATGGTAGAGAATTTGAGTTTTTAAGATAAATGGCGACCTTCTTCAATAGAATATCGTGATCGACCAGGTCGAAAGCCTTCTTTAGGTCTAGGAATACTACTCCAGACACCTCAGATTTATTCATGGCTGTTAGCCAAGAATTTGTGAGACGTGCCAATGCAGTGTTGCAGGAGTATTTACGTCTAAATCCAGACTGAAAGGGGTGAAGGAGTTGCCGCTTTTCTAAGTAATCATTTAAATAAATGTGACCATGCTTTTCGAGAAGGTTTGACAAAACAGACAGAAGTGATATTGGTCTGTAATTGGTTGGATTTGTTTTATCCGTAGATTTTGGAAGCGGAACCATTTTGGCTTTTTCAAGCTCAGATGGAAAAACGTTTTTCTCAATGCATAAGTTAAAAACACATGTAAGCGAGTCTATTATGTATGGCAATGACAATTTTAGTAGCTCGTTGCTTATACCATCCAGACCAGACGATTTTTTTCCCAGCCTCTATATGTATTTGCCTAGTTGCGAAACGGAGAGATATGGGATAATAAATGGGTCTTGTCCGCTAGTTTTTATTTTGCAGAAATCATGTAGAGGATATGAGCACTCATAGACATTTGTTCTTGGTTCTGTTAGTAATTCTGACACAGACAGGAAATGATTATTGAAAACATTTGCAGTTAGATTCTTCGGGATGTCGGCAGAAGTAGAACGATGTCCTTTCGTAAACACATTTAGAGCACGCCACATATATGCTATATTGTTATCACGCTCTATGAGCTTTTGGAAGTATTCTGGTTTGTTGTTGTTGTTGGTCCCCCCCTCTCTCTCTCTCTCTCTCTCTCTCTCTCTCTCTCTCTCTCTCTCTCTCTCTCTCTCAATATTTTTTACACTATTCCTTAATTTCTTGTATTCAGGGAAACATTTCTCTCTCTTTAGTTTGTCTCTCTCTGCCATTGTTTCTTTGATGTCTTTGTTAAGCCATGGTGGTAACTTTGAATGTTTTACCCGCTTGCGCTTTAAAGGTGTATGTCTACTGACAACAGTGAGATAGACACTGTACCATGTCGCCAAGGCTTTACTGGGATCAGTACAGTTCAGGACTTCAGTGAACGGGGCCCAGTGCAGGTCACTGAAAAAGGCAGCCTTAATCGATCTTGAACAGGAGATGCGACAATGGTCACTTATGCGCAAGTCAGGTACAGTGAACTCGGTGATTACGTCTGGGTTGTTTGTATATATATGGTCAATAAGAGTGGCAGACGTTTGTGTAATTCTAGTAGGTGATTTCACAAGATGGGTTATGCCTAGCAGTGTAATAGTAGCGAGTCCCAGGAAGAGTGTGGCTTTAGTAAATCAATATTAAAATCTCCTAGTACAAGAATATCAGCATGGGGTTTAACAGTATGGATGTTATCTATCATTTGTACAAAGTTGTCAAACCATTCATAAGAAGCAGAAGGGTTTCTGTATTAAAAAAACAAACACAAATATTAGGAGCGTTCGTATTTGGTTTCAGTTCAAGCCAAATGCAGTCAACAAGGTCACTTTCAAGGTCTTGACGCCTGTGGGTAATGTCAGCAATAGAGTTGTGTATGTATACTGCAATACCAGTCTGTCCAATTACAATAGAATCTCTTCTCGAGACACAATAATTTGGAACGGTAATATCCTGGTCAGAAATTCTCGAGTCTAGTCGTGACTCTGTGATACCAAAAATGTTATAGTTAGGCGTTGACTGGCTAAGGAATACACACAGATCAGGAACCTTGTTATACAGCTGGTACACATTCTGAAAGAAGAAAACAATAACACTCGAAAAAAAAAGTATGTTTACACAAAGAGAGCGCAAAACCAAAATTCAACAGAATCGTAAATTAACGAAAACAAAGCACGCAAAGGGGCAGCAAAAAGACAATAGAACAAACACGTTCGTAAAATTAACTTCCGCGATAATTTACGCAAACGAAAAGGTCTAACTGACTAGATCCGTTATTATTACGCAGTAAACTAGTATTGTAATAAATGTTGCACGTCGCACTTACGCTTGTATACCTTGTTATAAAGGGAACAGTAACACTTTTATACCTTTTCAGAAGGGAAACAATGAGCTTCAAATAAGCCTGGCGGACGCTACGCTGCAAAGATCATCATTTACTGAGACTGGGATCGGGGCTGCTTGACATAGCTATGATGCGGAGGCCATGGGTTGTAGGGGTTGAAGTGCCAGGGGAAGGGATAGGGGAAGGGAGGCATGGGCGGGCCGCCGGAGTGGTGCCACTGGAATGGTTGGGGGCCCCGGGGCGGCGTCATGCAGTGAGGACCGTCATAAAGGCCATGATGGCGCAGCTGCGACCCCCGGTTCTGCTGGTTCTCCCCGGTTCGCATGGACATGCCGCTAGCAGGGTGCCGTGGCCATCGGTCCTGTGGGCAGCCACTGGGTGGGGGCTCATGTGGCGGCGGACCTCCAGCAAGGGGAGGCCACTGGGTAGGTGGGGGGAGGGGGGGGGGCCACTGGATGATGGCTCGAGGCGTGAACCGTCATGAGAACCGCGGGTCACAGCAGCACCACCGTCCGGCAATGACGGGCCGCCTGGGTGTCGCCGGTGGATAGCAGCTGTGCCAGTGGACGATTTCGTGCGGTTGGTATCGACACGGTAGTGAGCTGATGTGACTGGTGGACATCTTTGTGGTTGACTTTGTGGCTGTCCTTGTGGGGAGCTTGCGTTCGTCGTGAGGCCGATTCCTGTTTTCGGAAAGCATCATCACAAGCACTTTTAATGTTATTTCCACCAGGTCGTTGCTGGCGTGTCTGCTATGTGTGTGGCAGTTGCCTCAGGCTACGAGGAAGGAAGGAAATTATTCTCCTCAGAAGGATCGCCAGTCCTCTTCGGTTTAGAGGTACCACATCGGAGAAGAGCTGCTTCAGCTTATGTGGGGGTCGCTTCACGCTGAAAGTGGGCTCCAGCAGATATACAAAGCCATAGGAAGAGCACATGCTGCTTAGCATTTGGTTGGTGTCTTCTATCCACTGTTTAGGGAGAGAATGGAGGTGAAGGCTATGGCAGCTTTGGGGAAGACCCTCACCAGCTGCTTGGCTAGCGCTCGGAAGCTGACAGTGACCTGCTGCTTGTCATATTTAGTGTCCGAGCAGTCGTTGGTGCCAGTGTGGACAATAACATGACTGGTGTCCTCTCGGGGTGACTGGTTGGTCAGGCTAACTGAGAAATCACTGGCTGTAGCTCCCCCAACCGTCCTGACATGGATTTTACCGTTTTGGTCCAGCCTTCGTCTGTCCACACGGCGCAGATTGGAGTCACCAATCAGGAGGGCAGCTAGGCCGCCTTCCTTAGGGAGTCGCAATGAAGGGGGAACCTGTCTGGATCTGTTCACTCGGATGTCACGTATGGTGCTGTCGGCAGAGCTATCAGCCGCTGTTTTGTTTGTAGACAGCTGCTTTGATTGTTCCGAGTTGAGGGTGGAAGAGTCAGTGGTCGTGTCACTGGTGGTGGAGAGAAGGGATGTACTTTTATCGGTACTTTTATCAGTCGGAGGGGGTTGTGGCATCGGCAGAAGGCCTGTTTCGGTCTGTCCATCCAGCTTCTGTGCATTAGGGGAACGGCCTGATGTGGTGTGGCACTGCATTCCGGCGGAAAAGGAGGAGATACGCTAGAAGCGGTACGATACACCTACACAGGTCACGTATGCATGGCAGACAAGTAGCAGCGCATGGCGCCCATCGTGAAAGGCCGGGTGATACAACACGAGAAGAGGCACTAAAAGTGAATTGTCCCTAATATGCTTTTAGCATCTGAGGACATTAAGCAAAAACAGAACGAACGAACGAACGAAGAACTAAAAGTGACACGTACAGTTAGTTAACAGGGCCTTGTGTTCGCAACTAAACGCTTCACAGCCGCTGACCAAGACAACGAGGTATCAGGCCGGATGCGATTATGCCATGGCCGCTTCGGTCAGTGCGTGGGCTTGTAGCCCAAGAACAAAGAATGGTGCGGTGAGAAAAATCAAAAATCAAAATCAACAAAATCACTAATAAATTACTCGGTTACCGTTAAAATTGCAAACTAATCAACATTTCGAGAGCGCAAACACTTACATTTTCCAAGATCCATTTTTCAGTCGAATCGCGGCATTCTTTCGCGAGTTATACTCACAAACTGACGGAGCAAGTTCCTTCGCGTGCACGCCGGTCAGAGGGTGCGGAGAGGGAGAGAGAGAGAGAGAGAGAGAGAGAGAGAGAGAGAGAGAGAGAGATGTATGAGTCTGTGAGTGTGTGTGTGTGTGTGTGTGTGTGTGTGTGTGTGTGTGTGTGTGTGTGTGTGTGTGTGTGTGTGTGTGTTTAGCGTAGTTATAGTAATTACTTTGTACATTGCTTTATAATTATGTACCTGTTTTAAATTATTGTAACGTGGTTCTGTTTTATAATGGTTGTTTTATTCGCTGTTTCTACAAGTACTTGTTTTATATTAGTGTAATTTATGAAGTGTGTACTATGTGATTGATTGTATACGGTATGTTAATAATTTACATGGTATATAGATTATGTACATGTATGTGAAAAAGAGCGTTAAGCTCGCTCACCGGGGAACAGCGCTACAGACATGTTTTTATATATATTGTTTTTAATTATTGAAAGCTTTGCGGTTTGATTCATGTGTCTTTCTTTGACAACATCATTGATCTTTTTCCGGTGTAGAGGAAATTAAGTTATCCTAGGTGGAAATTTCCTAGACTAAGTACTGGGTTAGTTCAGTGTACCCCTTTTTTCCAAAGTCTGGCTGGGTTCAAATTTCGACAGGTTCAATCAATTGTATTACGCATACGCACTCGCGGTCGGTCTGTTTGTCTGTGTGTGCATGTCTCTCTCCCCCCCCCCCCCTCCCCCCTGCGTCTCTGTCTCTTTCTGTCTGTCTTTCTCTGCCTCTCTGTCTCTGTCTGTCTGTCTGTCTGTCTATCTGTCTGTCTGTCGGTCGGTCGGTCGGTCGGTCGGTCGGTCTCTCTCTCTCTCTCTCTCTCTCTCTCTCTCTCTCTCTCTCTCTCTCTCTCTCTCTCTCTCTCTCTCTCTCTCTCTCTCTCTCTTTCACACACACACACACACACACACACACACACACACACTACGCACGCACGCACGCACGCACGCACGCACACACACACACACACACACACACACACACACACACACACACACACACACACACACACACACACACACACGTGGTCCAACCACAGCCAGAAACCAGTGCCCCTTTGTCCAGGGGAATTATGTTCCTTCTACACCGTTATCGGCTCTGATCACCCATTGGTCAATACCAGTGTTTTGTTGTCTGCGTCAAAACCAACACTGTCTGCTTGCTGCCTTGGGCTCAGTAGGTTTGTCTGTTCGTTTATTTGAGAGCAGGATTGATCTCTTGTAATATTCGGCTGGATTATAGCCAATAGTCCACAAGTGGTCTATTCAACAAGGCTGCATAATTTCTCACGACTTCAAGCATAAACGTTCACTTGTTTTCCCTGGGCTGCACCCATGTACGCTCATACACCATCCACCTGGCTGTAGTCTGGTTTACACATCTCCTGGTTACCCTCTACCAGTAACTGTGTTGTGTCCAGAGCTGTGGTCCAGCTAGGTATTCGTGATTTAGTGACTTGGCTGTAGTCTGGTTTACACATCGTCTGCTTATAAATCTAACTATAACTGTGCTGTGTTCAGAACTGGCATCTAGACTTTGATTCGGATTTGGTGACCAGCCTGTTATCTGGTTTACGCATCGTCCGGTTATAAGCTTCTAAATATAACTGTGCTGTGTTCAGAACTGTGAATTAGATTTTGATTCGGGATTTAGTGACCTGGCTGTAGCCCGGTGTACACATCGTCTGATTATAAACCTTCTGCGAAATAGATTTTGATGTGGGATTGAGTGACCTGGCTGTAATCCGCTTTACACATCGTCTGATTATAAACCTTCTAAGTATAACTCTGCTGTGTCCAGATACTGTCATCCAGATATGTGATCCAGCTGTGTATTCGTGATTCAGTGACCTGGCTGTAGTCTGGTTTACACCTCGTCCGGTTATAAACCTTCTAAGTATAACTGTGATGTGTCCAGAGCTGTGAACTAGATTTTGACTCGGGATTTAGTGACCTGGCTGTAGTCTGGTTTACACATCGTCTGAGTAAAAACCCTATAAGTGTGCTGTGCCCAGATACTGTGATCCAGCTGTGTGATCCAGCTTTGTATTGGTGATTCACTAACTTGGCTGTAGTCTCGTTTACATATCGTGTGATTATAAACCTTCGACGTATAACTGTGCTGTTCCCAGATACTGTGATCCAGCTATGTATTCGTGATTCAGTGACCTGCCTGTAGTCTGGTTTACCCATCGTCTGACTAGAAACCTTCTAAGTATAACTGTGCTGTGTCCAGATATTGTGATCCATCTATGTATCCCTGATTCAGTGACGTAATTGGCTGTAATCCGGTTTACACATCATCTGGTTATAAAACCTCTAACTATAACTGTGCTGTGTCCAGAACTGTATCTAGACTTTAATTCGGTATTCAGTGACTTGGCTGATGCCTGGTCTACAGATCATCTGGTTATAAACTCCCGAACTGTAACTGTGCCCTGTATGGAACTGTGATCCATTTGTTTTAAATAATTTATTTGCTTTCTGTTGTTGTTCTTGTTGTTCTTGCTTTTTTGTGATTTAGTGACTACACATTATCTGGTTATAAACCCTCTAATTATAACTGTGCCCTATATGGAGCTTTGATCCTTTTATTTATTTATTTTTTATTTAGAGACTTGGCTGTATGCTGGCTTACACAATTTCTGTTTTATAAACACTCCAACTGTAACCATACTTCTTTCTTTCTTTTTTTATTTTTAGAACGGCAACTGTGATCCAGCTTTTGATTCGGGATTTTGTGACTTGCATTTTGAACTGGTGCAAAAGACCTTTGAATGCGTGTTTTGTCCGGAGAACTTGATTGAGCCAAAATGGTTGACGGGACGTTTAATACCCAAGAAGTAGCTGTCTGATCCAGCATTTGACTTCTGATTGGTTCGACGGGACGTTTAATACCCAAGAAGTAGTTAACTATCTGATCCAGCTTTTGACTTGTGACTGGTTCGACGGGACGTTTAATACACAAGAACTAGCTAACTATCTGATCCACCTTTTGACTTGTGATTTGGTAACTTTGTGTTTTCAACTGGTGCAAAAGACCTTTAAATGTGTGATTTGTATTAAGCTTTGGCCTAAACGGTTGACAGGATGTTAAAATCCAAGAACTAACTACTTGATCCAGCTTTTTACTTGTGATCGGTGACTTTGTGTTTTGAACCGGTGCCGAAGAATGTTGAATGTGTGGTTCGGTCTGAGCGTGAGCCGAAAATGGTTGACAGGACGTTAAAATCCAAGAACTAACTAACTATAACCATCTAAATACTTCTCGGTCAACTACTGACTTTTTACGGAAGCTACATATCCGTATATTTACAGGTGTATTTGCATTCTTGGTTACAACACAGTTCTAAACTGCTCAGATTCAGGAGGAGAACAGCAGAGCCGCGACTGATCTTTGAACACTTGAGGTCATTTCGCCAAAGTGCTGACCATGATTAGTTCAAGTGACCAATCCCATGTGTTTTTCAGCATGGCCATCATGCTTCAGAGTCTAATCGCCTTGTTCGCGTTGTCTGCACAAACAGGAGCTGTGACGTCTGCTACTGACAATTCATCGGTGTCAACAAAACTAAACCTTTACAATGCGTTATCAGAATACGTGTTGCCGAAGTTCAGCAACACCATGAGTAGCCTGCGTGTCGATGGAAACACTGGCAGTCGTGTGTCAACAACGGCAGGTGATGTGAACACTATGGCTGTTGACAATGCAGGCGGTTCTGCCGACAGCGATAGCATTCCTACAACTGCAGCCACCTTTGACAGAACCAGGAATGCAGGCAAAGTTGCCGGTGAAAATGTATATGGAAAGACTGTTAACATCACTATGAATGCAGGCAACGTTGCCAGTGAAAATGTATATGAAAAGGCTGGTAACACCACTATCAGTGCAGGCAACGCTACCAGTGGAAGTGTACACGGGTATACCGCTAGCAACACCATGGATGCGGATGCTGTCACCAACGTAATCAATGGGACTGTTTCTGCTGACACTGTCACCAGCGTAATGAATGGGACTGTTTCTGCTGACACTGCAGCCAGCGTAATGAATGGGACTGTTTCTGCTGACACTGTCGCCAGCGAAAGTGTTTCTGGACAGGCCTCAGATTTTCAGACGGTCAGAAGCACGAGAGGTGCTGTAAATTCAGGTCTGGATTTTGGACTCGTCACAGGAGTATCAGAAAACGCTCCTTATGAACTCATCACAGGAGCATCAGAAAACACTCATTATGGACTCATCACAGGAGCATCAGAAAACACTGAAGCCACTCAAGCAGTGTCTGGCCCCGTTCACGCTGGAGCAGAAGACGACGAAATGATCACCGAAAGCGTATTTACATCAGCTGCAACCACAACAGGTCCCACCACCGCCTCTCACCTGACCACAACATCCCCCACGTCGCTGACGAAAGACTGTGACGTCATGCTGTGCGAAAAGAATGCCGGGTATTTTGTTATTAACACAACGGCCTGTGCAATAAACGACTCACCGACGATCGTCACGTCCATGAACACCACTGTGGAAATTGTAACGAATGAGAACTTAGAATGTCCCGGGGTCCTCTGCTTTTGGAATATCGATATCCCTGAAACGACTTACGTTATTGTAACCATTAATCGGCTGGCGTTGGAAAAGGACTGCGGCAACAGCACCCAATTCCTGGAATTCCGCGTCGAAAGTGCCGTCAGAGTCCCACGATTCTTCGACATGTCAGTGCTGAGAAACAGAAGCGTGACCTTCATCTCCTTTTCCTCCGTCTCCTTCCGCTTCTGGGGTCACAACCTTCATCTTACTTCCGCCATAACGTTGCATTTTCGTTTTCAACATGATAAACCAGTAGAGGACCTGCCAGTGGTGCGACTAACAGACACAGTCAGATACGTGACGTCGCCAGGGTTCAACGGACTGGATCGATTCTACCCCAGTCTTTACCGAGGCGTATTGCATGTGGATATTTCGGAGGACGAGTGCGTGTTCATCAGCTTTACTCACTTTCTTTTGGAGGAACATGACGACTGTATATACGATTACGTGGACTTTACTGCGACGGCGCCCAGCCACACGTGGAGAAAGTGTGGACAGCAAGACATACCATCACAGGTGTACCGCTCCTCTATAAGCCTCTTCTTCCGTGCTGACAGCTCCACTGAGAGAACAGGGTTCAAGATGATGTACGCCATCCTTCCCAGGTCCCAAGAGCCCCAGCAGCTGTCGGAAAACCTGTACAACTGCTCCGTTCCCCATTTCCACAGCTTCAAGCCGCTGCTCAGCTGTAATATGGTGACGGAATGTCAAGGAAACGAAGACGAAGAAGATTGCAGTTACCATAGCGACGAATGTGGAGACGGAGCAGCAGACGCGGGAACCAAATGCTACAGGTTTGCTCAACGTGGCGGAAACCTGAGCTGGAGTGATGCTAATTATCAGTGCGTTAAGAACAACCAGAACCTGATCACTCTGGCAACACCGGAAGAGTTAATAAGATTCAGACAGATCATGGCTTCAGTGAGGAATCCACGAACTATTTACATCGGAGCTCAGCTGGTGGACAGACGCGGTACTGTGCAGACAGAAGCTCTGTACAAACACCTGTGGCAATGGGTCGATGGCAGAACAGCTTTTGTCCTCGGCAGATTTGGTCCGGACTCACCTCCCCAGTGTGCTTATTACGAGTTCGCTACAGGAAATGCTTCTTCTATGGATTGCCGAGACGCGCTTACTGCAGACATAATCTGTGAGTTTGGCAAACAAAACGCACAGTCAGTTGTTGAAAGCGGAGTGAAGCTGGCTAGCAGTATATCCGTTGGTATTAAAGAAGCAGTGTGGAACGTGAGCGTGGTTCAGTGTCTGCCAGGTCACGTGACAAGGGACTTCCTGTCATGTGACGCACTTACTCAGTGCGGTGCAAAAGAATCCATGACGTCATGTCACTCAGGAAACGTCACTATAGCCATGTTTGTTTGTGAACGTACCCATGAAGCTGTGGACTACACTCTGCTGTGTGACCATATTCAGCACTGCGAGGACAATACGGATGAGAGTTTCTGTCGCTTTTCTCCTTGTTCCATTTCTGAGTTTCGATGCCAAAACGGACAATGCATTGCTGGGGAACAATTTTGTGATGGAAAAACGGACTGTTACGGCGGTTCGGATGAAATCTGTGTAAGAAACCAAGAATATCTGGAACTGACCACTATGCCACCAGCAGTACTCGACGTGGATGACATAGGAATGCCTTTCCTCTCGCAGTTGACTGATTCAGATGAATGTCCAGTGACCCACTTTCAATGCTCCCAAGGATACTGCCTGCCCATCTGTCTCCGCTGCAATGGTGTGGATGATTGTCCGAACCGTGAGGATGAGGCATCATGTGAGAGCTACACGTGTTCCGGTTTCTACCGCTGTCGAGGGTCCAAAGCATGTCTGCATGCTGACCACGTGTGTGACGGCTTGTTCACGTGTGTGACGGCTTGTTCCAGTTTGATGACGAGTTGTTGTGTGAGAAACTGACCTGCCCTGACGTGTGTCACTGCCAGGGTCTGGCCTTTGTCTGCACTGCCAACTTCTCAGCCAGCTCCTACCCTGCTCTTCGCTACCTGGACGCCAGTGGTTCTGGTATGGCACCCAGTGACTTGACTCACAACCTCTTCCTGATATATCTTCGTCTGTCCGACTGCCGCATTAAAACACAACCGACTTTAGAGCTTCCTAATCTGAGGCATTTAGATTTAAGTGAGAATGAACTAACACACATCTACATGGAGTATTTTGATTCTGTCAAGAACCTACGAGTTCTGGTGTTGTCCGGTAACCCCTTGTCATCGATAACAAAGACCGTGTTGCCGGGTCCAGGCACGTTGATGCTTGAGACTATCAACTTATCGGGTATCATTGTTGATGTGTTCAACGGAAGTGCACTGGCTGGCTGCCCAAACCTCAAGACATTTAACATTTCGCGCAGCAAACTGACGACAATAGATGACGAAGGTTTCAGCTCCACGCCGCTGCTGGAGAACTTGGACGTGAGCGGTTCCCCGTTGAAGGACTTCCCTACTGACCTGCTGAAACATTTAGCCTATCTGAAGGTGGTGCATGCTGACAACTACAAGTTGTGTTGTGAAGCCATGCTTCCTGAAGACTTCAACCTGGACAACTGTCACGCCAAGCAAGACCTGGTGGCGTCGTGTGAAGACCTTCTCAAGTCCAACGTGTACCGCGCATTCCTGTGGATCTTTGCTTTACTGTCCATTGTTGGCAACGTGGGCAGCTTTGTGGCCAGACTTTACCTCAGCAACAACGGCGTAGGTCTCGGTAGCTTCAATATCTTTGTCACCAATCTGTCCATTGCAGACTTCTTCATGGGGGTCTACCTGGCAATTGTAGGGGTGGCTGATCAGATCTACCGGGGGAAATACCTCTGGTCTGGCGACCAGTGGAAGAAAAGTACGGTCTGTAAGATCGCTGGCTTTCTGTGTCTGATGTCCAGTGAGGTGTCGGCCTTCATCATCTGCCTCATCACTCTGGATCGCTTCCTCGTCCTGCGCTTTCCTTTAAGCAGCCTCCACTTCAGTGGCAGCTCCGCGCTGATAGCCTGTGCAATTATCTGGGCAATAGGAATTGCCTTGGCAACAGTCCCTCTCTTCCCTATGGTGTCACACTGGGACTTCTACAGTCAGACCGGCATTTGCATCCCACTGCCATTTACCTCCAGTGAGAGTTTCCAAGGTTACCACTACTCCTTCAGCGTGATGATCATTCTGAACTTCGTGCTGTTCCTGCTGATCGCTGTGGGCCAGGTGATCATCTACTGGTCTGTGCGCTCCAACTCCATATCCTCGTCCAAGAAAACGGGGTCCAGAGACGCTACCATCGCGCGCCGCCTGACCACCATTGTTGTGTCCGACTTCCTGTGCTGGTTCCCTATCGGCTTGCTGGGTGTGCTGGCTTCCACAGGAACTCCCATCCGTGGCGAGCTCAACGTCGCTGTGGCCGCCTTCGTCTTGCCCTTTAACTCCGCGCTGAACCCCTTCCTCTACACCTTCAACGTGCTGATGGAGAAACGCCAGAAAGCACAGGAGGCGTATTTGCTGAAGCGCCTGGAATCTAGAATGTATACAGAGCAAACACGCACTGATGCTGCGCTAACCGCCTCATTGCCTGTCAACAGATCCACTGCTATGGAACTGATCAAAACTTGGCTGAACGAGCGAGTCCTCACCAAGAAAGACATAATGCTATGTTCTGCAGCATCGGGGCAGCCAGTAAATGATGTACCTCACTGAGCTGTCTCTCACAAAGAGTTTTGTCGCTCTCATCTTTAAGCCCGTTCTTAACTGGGCGAACTGTTTGTTCGCCGATCATACTCCGGACAGTTCGACAACTATGATTCGTTTCTTAATTGAACATTTAGTTCGCTGAACAGGGTTCGGACAGTTCGACGAACTACGCTTCGTTCTTAACTGGTTTACAATGAGATGCAAGCTTCGGCCCGAACATACGTGATAATCGCAGCAGACAGCATGATCCAGAATATCGGCTAAGGTCAAGTCAATATACTTTAATCATCCCTCACAGGGTAATTCAACTAACTACTATATTATTTTGGATCTCAGAGACAAGGCAGTGCCTCAACAATTAGGTCAATTCCTTCCGAAGCGAGTGAAGTATCGACACCGTCATGCATTTTCTTTCTTCCTCATCTACAGGGGAACCCTTTGCTTTCAACCAGTCAAGGCAATGTTCGCCGAACTCGGCGAATATTCCCAGAACTTGTTGAGCGAAGCTTTTTGGACCCCGAATATAGCTTCGTCGTAGTTCGACGAATATTCCCAACTAGGTTCGCGAAGCAAAGGTTCGCCCAGTTAAGAACCAACTAGGTTCGACGAATAACCCGACCTATGTTCGGGAAGTATAATTAATGTTCGGCCAATTAAGAACGGGCTTGAGAAGATACTGACTGAAATATTCCGACAGTCGTACAGAATCAGTCCTACGCACAGGCTTCGCGAGTTGATAATGAAGCTGAACAATAATAATCATGTGAGCAAGTGCGCTTTGCACAGTTTTTACGGTAATCCCGCCCCGGTTATCAGATCCAAACAATTTTATTACTCTACCGCTAGTAACCTGGGAACGGAGCAGACGACGCTTTCGTTTTGAAGCACTGCGCATAGCGTAGGCCTAACATCTCACGGCTTCACACAGCCAACCGGTCAATAGCCGGTGCGCGCCAGATTCAGTTTTTTTTTTTTTTCTCTCTTTTTTTCTTTACATTTTTGATTGCTTGTTGTTTATTTACCTACTCCTTTTTATGCACCGAGCCATGTGTAATATAATTTGGCATCTTAGAATATGTACATGTTGTTTATTTAAACGCAAGATCGAGCTAAATCATTAGCCGATGACTCGCTGTTGTTGTTGTTTATTATTAATGTCGTCGGATGTCATCTGACATAACAGGGATAAGATATCGGAAGCTCTTAACCATCTAAAGTTGATAAAATCGGTTTGACTATGTAGCGAATTACTTTTAGAAAAAATCTCTCACATAGAATCTACTATGTATTTACTCGGGTCTTGTGGTATTTTCGGGAATGAGTTTCAAAACATATTATAGATATTTCATTTATTTACAAGTCTGCTCGGTTTACAAACGGATTAAATATATATATATTTACAGATTGATCGGTTAAAACATTGTCTGAAATAGAAACATGCAAACAATAGACATGCAGCCTGTATTCTTGTCATGCATTTATTTATACATAATTCATTATGAAGGTGAAGTCATTGTTAAGTTAGAGTTAAAAGCCCCAACTCCGAGCTGTTCTTTTTCTAGCCGCCAAGTGCAAGGCGCGGCCTTCTCCGTTTAGTAGTGAACTGTTGTTTTGACTCGATTAAAATAATTCTGTGTCGATCAATACTTTACAATATATTTTGATTAACTGACTTCATTTTTAGGCCGAAATTAAGTACTGTATTCTGTAGAGGTTAAGTTTTATTAATAGACTACTTGATATCAGTGATACTGCGATAAGATAACGTGCCCCGGGCGAAAGGCCACGCCGATTGGTTTGTTGCTGGTCTTTGAGTATGTCTTACTTCTCACACAGAACGCTGTATTATAATTGTTCTGTACCATTTTAACCGTCGGAGCGTGTATTTTATTCTGATGTCAGTTTTATCTACATTAATATTGTGTACACTGTGTTAGCTGTGATTTAGTTGTATGAATCTGTTTATAGACAGGCACAAGTCACGTTTGCTGTAAATCAGATAGGTCATGTTTGTACATTTTGTTTACATGAACATGGTTTAAAAAATTGTAACTTTAGCTTTTTTATTTTATGTTTTTCGTGAGTTAATTAGAGTAGTCATTGTTGAGAAAATTGTACGGGCCGAGGAAAGACAAATGTCCAGAGGGCCGATCTGATTGTAGCGAGAGCGTGTTTTCCTTGCGGCCCACGCCGCACTGTTATCTGAGCACTGTTATCTGAGTGTGCGAGTGAGCATTGTGGGGTTCAGAGGTCAGGAGCTGTGTGAAAGTCGAGGTGGCCGTCCTGGGCTCCCAGGACAAATAAGCCTTACGGTTTCTGTGGACGTAAAGCAACATTGAATGATGCTTAACCATTGGTCACAGTTTGTCCCTAAAATTCGACCTGTTCTCACGAAAGGAGTCTTAACTTAAAATTTGGCAGCTTGAGATATCTGCATGTCTCAAATCTGCAAGTTTTGCTTGTTATTTTGATACTTAAATAACATTTCTACTCCAAAACATGTAGATGTGATTTGTTTTCAAGGTTGCATGTGTGGCGGAGGCCATTTTGAAAAAATCTGATAGAAAATTTTCATTGTGCATTTAGTAGCATTGAGTAGCAACATGAGCTTGAAATGTACTAATCTTTACCAATTTTGGCACAGGAACATATCAAAAATTGGGGCACCTGAACATTTGATATTTCAAGACGAGTTAACTTTTAATATATTTTGTTAATGTTTTTAATCCGATGCTCACGGTTTAAAAATGAGCAAAACTGATGCCAGTTAGGGTTAATAAAACGCGTTTTAAAGATATTTATTCAACCTTTCAGAGCATATCAATGCAAACAGACCAAAGTTTAATGCTTATAGACTATATCTCGCAAAGATCTGACAACACCGACATCCGAGGACATGAAGCTCTACATCATTATCAGCAGCATTTTGGGGATGCTGTAAAAAAAAAAAATCTGATGTAAAATAAATCCTGATTGCCTTACGCCTGCTGTGGTCTCCCTTTTTGACTGATTGTGTTGCCTGTATTCTACCACTCCACACCATCACAACAACAATTATTATTATTATGACTGAAAACAACAGCAACAGTAACAGTGTACTCTTGAATGTGGTATTTTTTCGAAATTGGAGCACATAGCCCATTACCAGGCAAAGAACAAAACACAATCAAACAAACTTCCGCGAGCACGCACGCGTGCACACACACACACACACACACACACACACACACACACACACACACACACACACACACACAAACTCACAAACACATACATACATACAAGCAAACACGCACGCACGCACGCACACACACACACACACACACACACACAAACTTACGCCCGCACGCACGCACGCACGCACTCACGCACACACATACACAGAGGCAATATCACAGCTTGAAGAGGTGCGAGATGCAAAGATGATTTCAAAGCTGTGAGTGTGTTTGATGAGCCAGTGCTGCAAGGGAGACTACTGCAGACAGACCATGCAGCTGAAGACGTTCTACAGTGAGACTGGCATCTGCATCCCACCACCATTGACCTCCAGTGAGAGTTTGCAAGGTTACCACCACTCCTTCAGCATGATGATCATTCTCAGCTTCGTGCTGTTCCTGCTGATCGCTGTGGGCCAGGCGTTCATCTACTGGTCTGTGCGCTCCAGAAAACAATCAGCTAGGAAGAATTATTCCGAAGAGATCACCTGTATGTAGTAGTTAAGACTATAGAGTCGGATAAACAGTTAGTTAGCTCTCGCTGGCAAACCTTGCAGTGTATTCGCAGACTCGAGACAGCGCAGCAGGAGACGTGGAATACAGTTGGTGACCACTGCTCACCCGGGAAGACCTTGATGTGCACTCAGAGACTCGTGGTGTAGCAACAGGAGACGTGCTAACAGTTGGTGAATATTACTCACCGGGGTAGACCTTCCAGGGTAGTCACAGACTCGTGGTAAAGCAACAGGAGACTTGCCAACAGTTTGTGAACACCACTCACCCGGGTAGACTTTCCAAGGTACTGACATACACGTTCTAGAGCATGATGAGCCGTGCTACCAGTTTGTGAACACTACTCACCCGGGCAGACTTTTTCAGTGCACTCATAGACTAATGGTAGCTAAAACGTAACTAAAACGTTACTAGTCCATGGTCCAGGTATCGAGCCCTCCACTCCCCATTGGAGACAATGACTTTTGCATTGCAGACAATGATTTTTGGATAGCTCTGTATGTGCCAGCTTAGAGCAACTAAGTTTTCCCGTGCGATCTTAGCGTGACAGTACTTACTCTAAGACGTGTTTCATATCCAGGTGTTTTTCGACAGGTATCGGTGTGGACCAAGACGGTGGATGTTTACTGCGGCCACGTGCATCTATACACTACACTCTGATGGGAGGGAGGGGGAGGGGTATACGCGTGCACACACACACACACACACACACACACACACACACACACACACACACACACACACACACACACACACACACACACACACAAGTGGTCCAACCACAGCAAGAAACCAATTGCTCTTTGTTCAGGGAAATTATTTTCCTTCTACACCGATATCGGCTCTGAGCACCCATTGGTCAATACCAGTGTGTTGTCTGCGTTAAAACCAGCACCGTCTGCTTGCTGCCTTGGTCCGTTCCTTTATGCAAGATACCCCCAAGTGGGTGTGTTTGGAAGAGAGATGCTTTTGGAGGGGTAATACGGGTGGTTCTATCACAACTTCAACAATCCAGCAGGGAAAAGGCTGGGTGGGGTAGGGGTACGGGTGGGGATGAAGGGTTTCATGAACGATTTGTAATTTTACCCGTTGTCAATGAATTATTTACTCTGACTTTAATACGGATGGTTCTATCACAAATTCAACAATCCAGCAGGGAAAGGCTGGGTAGGGTAGGGGTACGAGTGGGGGTGGGGGGTTTCCTGAACGATTTGTAATTTTACCCGTTGTCAATAAATTATTTACTCTGGCTTTTCACCAAGCATCAGTTTCCATCCCCGATCTCGGTGCTTCCTGCACTACGCAAACACCGGGTGGGTTATGGGTGCTGTGTTCAGTGTTCGTTTTAAGCGCCACCGTTATTGCAGAGGAGCATTCATGCACTGTAGTGTTTATTTCAACCTCCACTGTTATTGCAGTGAAACATTCAGGCACTGCAGTGTTTATTTCAACCTCCATCGTCATTGTAGTGAAACATTCATGCACTGCATAGTTCATTTCAACCTCCACCGTTATTGCAGAGGAACATTCACGCACTGCAGTGGTCATTTCAACCTCCACCGTTATTGTAGAAGTTGCATGCACAACAGTGTTCATTTCAATCTGCACCGTTATTGCAGAAGTTTCATGCACTGCAGTCTTCATTTCAACCCCCACCGTTATTACAGAGGAACATTTATGCACTGCATTGTTCAATACAACCTCCACCGTTATTACAGAGGAACATTTATGCACTGCATTGTTCAATACAACCTCCACCGTTATTACAGAGGAAAATTCATGCACTGTAGAGTTCATTTCAACCTCCACCGTCTTTGTTGAGGTTGCATGCACTGCCGTGTTCACTTCA